>APFE030665160.1:142143-189456 GCA_000404065.3 Pinus taeda
AAGAAAACCATTAGACACATCATCATTCAATCATCACTTGCCATCATGGATGAATTTAGAGCCTACCTGGTCGATTTAGCAGTTTGGGAGGGCGATTTGAGTGATTTAGCAAGAATCTGGCGAACCCAGCTCGAATGGTCGCACCCCAAACTCGACTGGTCACACCTCTCTGAGTGGTCGCACCAGTTCAAAAATTGCATTGTGGGGGCAGCTCTGACTAGTCACACCTACCCAACTGGTCGCACCTCAAACTCGACTAGTCGCTCCTCCAGAAATGTCCAAAATCGCTGCAAAATCGCCTTTCTTTGCTTTTGTCTTGTGTCTTGCAAGTTTGCAAATGCATAATGAGGCCATGAAGAGGGCTTTTTAGTTTTTATAGGTCCACATTGAAAAAAAAAAATAAAACATCAAACCCACTTTCAAATGTTGCATGTTTTGGCAATTAATTTAACACTGTTTTTTAAGTTTCACTTTGCCTGAAATTGATTTTTTGAGTGTTTTCACTTGGGTTCTTTTTGCAGGTTGATTCTCTGATGGATTCTGAGGAAGAAACCAGGGTTGTTGCCGGCATTCTGAAGATTTTTGAAAATTTTCCTTATTTTTGCAAATTCCACATGACCTTGGGTTTAAAAACAGAGTTTTTAAATCCAAGGTATAAATGAGCTGTAGCAGATGAAAATATCAATAGACCATAATTACAAACCTCCTTCTGGCTTGCTGGGGACTTTGGACTTTAGACTCATGACCGTGCAATGATTTTGACCGAAACCCTAGACCTAGACTCTTGGGATTTCAAGACAAGACTGAAACAAGTGTGACACAAGTTTTTTTCAAATGGTATGACCTGATTCCAGCAAAGCCAAGAAGGGAACAAGACCAGCTCCTCCATAAGTGTTATGGCATGCCTAACGGGATGCAAAACTGATGCTGATGAGACACCTACATATGCATATGCAAAGAGCTGTTTGATCACCGATGGAGGGCTCAAGACCGACACTAACAGGTATATCTGGCTGGAGGAGCCTATTCCCATCACGACCGACCTAATTCACAAAATTTCTCGACTGCCCTTCAAAGGACACGACCCCGCGGCCATAGTGGGAAAAAGAAGCTACTTGGCCCTTGCAGAAGCTATGAATCTCAAGTATAAACTTGAAAAGAAAAAGAGCGGGTACACAATTGCAAGCATTAAGGACAAAGGGGTGCACGTAGCCACCCAGTTGTTGGCTGGCAAGCTGATGAGGAAATGTTGTGCCGATGAAGTACCAACGTCTGTGATTGCGCTGGTAGAGTAGTGCACGGAGGGGGTACAATTCAACAGGGCACAATTCCTCTGCAAGGAGTTTTTGACAAACTACAAGGAGGCCCAGGAGCAGGGTAAGACCTTCCACTACGTGTGGTTTCTCTTATCCATATTGTTGGTTGTAGGGGAACTGCAGGAGGACAGCCAGTTTCCCGATTTTGAGCATGATCTGCCTGAAGCTGCAAGGTACACCTCGCTCTGGGCTACAAAAGGTGCAAAGAGGATTCGCGAGACGAAGTTGTTCTGGGTGTTCATGGAGATGAGAATCTGAATGTGGATCAATCGAAGGCTGTGCCTATCTCCCATGGTTTATAACAGCTTGCAGAGCTCGGCAAAGTTCAAGGCGGATATGCATAACCTGTATATCCGGGCGCACAAGGATCCCGTGCAGAAATGGGTGAACTTCTGTTCATCACAACTAATGCTACGATCTTTGCAGTGATGGAGTCTTGGCCTCTGGAGTGGCACGCACCAGACTTGGCTAAGGTGGAAAAGGCAGCCTCACAGAAGTAAAAGGAAGCAGCCAAGCGTTGTATCACAAGCTGGTCAAGAAGCAGCACAATGAGAAGTAAGCTATGGAGGTTAGGGCTCCGCATGAAACAACATTAGAGGTAGTGGTGCAAAAAAAGGCTTAGGAGGAAGCAACAAGAGCATCGCATACAACAGAACAAACTACAACGCCAACAAAAGATCCCAAGGAGGGCCAAGCGATGTCCACGGGGCAACAGACTGGGGAAGTGGATAGGACAGAAGAGCGCGCAGAACGTAGTTCAGCATCGACCCAACTCAAGCGGCCACACGTCCCTAATAAAACAACTCCCAGGAAGAAGGTGAAGGCAACAAAGATGTCCGTTGACCTGATCACGCTCATAGAAGGTGATCTTTTTTACATTGGCGAAACGGTTCGCGATGTCACTAAGGATGTGCTCCAAGAGGTAATGATGGAGCAGAACACTGCGTTGGGGGTGCTCAGAGCACAGCTACAAGGCTTATAGTTATAGCCCCCCCAAATAGGTACAATGGCTCTGTACGTCGTAGCAGGAACCGCAGAGGCCGAATAGACGTTGCGCGCCCGTATGGACAACCCTTTCGTGTTGCCTGAAGGTGCGCTAGTAACAGCAAGCGAAGTTGACCGGGCTGTGATGAGCAACATGAAAGGTGTAGGCTTAAACTTGGTAGCCCTGCCACATGAAACCCTGTACCAGTTGCAAGATTTGGTCATCGCAGCGCTCTGCACTAGGGAAGGCCTCGCGATCCAGGTCTTAAACGAGCAGAACGTCAACATGGATCAACTCAACCTCCAACCTAACGAGCTGATTACGCTGGATCGCGAATTAGAGCAGGCGGTAGAGGATGCGTGTAGGAGCGTCACAAAGTTGGTCATGTTGGTAGAGCTACCAGCAGCAGAGCAGGTCCACTGACTGGCGGCTGGAGCCTGTGAGGACAGGGAGGAAACATCGAAGGTTCAGTTGGAACTGAACCTGCAGATCACCGAGCTATGGTCTAAGGTGCAGCCCTCCACACCCCTAGAAGTCAGAGAGAAACGCGCCCCTGCTATCCAAACAGGATTGGAGCAAATTGGCCACGCAGTACAAGATTGGACTGGGATGTTGGATCAAGCACTAACCATGCTTACATACCTGCAGGAAGATCGAAACCTACAACACCTAGAGACAGAGGCGCACGAGTTGCAGCAGAAGTACAACATTGTCTAGGGGGACCTTGCAGACGGTCACCCTTACTCAACAACTCGCCAAAATGCAGCATGAAAGGGCACTAAAGGACCAATTAGATGTCGCACGACAAAAAGAAGCCTTGCTTAAAACGTGCATCCAGCCATGGATCGATGAAGCTTTCAAAATTATAGTTACCATCGAAGGAAAGCTGGCACAAATGCAGGGACATTATGCAGTTAGACAGGGAGGTGACCCTGCTCACAAAGGTTCAGAGATACACATGCAGCAAGTATAGCAGACAGCGGAACAGTGTGTCGCAGACATCCAAGCTGCACGAGACCTGCTTGATGGACTTTGCGCAAAGATCGCCACACTAACAGAGTGACTCGGGTCGAGTCACGATGATTGTGTTGGGGCCCTGTTGGGCATGGGATCCCCCGTAGTAGTTTTTTGGGCTTAAAGCCCAGGTTTTGGTCAAAGATGGTGAAGAACTCCATGAAGTATGGGCGCGGAGTGTGAATTGTATAATCGAGTCATAGGGTTGTCTACCCTAAGAATTATAATTTAATGTAAAGTTGTGTCTGCTTACCCATGGTTCGCGATAGAGTGAGGCTCTAAGTGTAAAAAAGGCTAAGCTTAATAGAAGATAGATAGAAGAGAGAAGGCATGGTTAAAGCATAGAGTGGGATCTGAAGTGTACTGGGTCGTAGTAGTAGGAAGAGACTCTACAACTGAGTGCGCAGAGGCCTGGTAGAGTCCTCTACTGAGTGCGCAGAGGCCTAGTAGAGTTCGCAGCTAAGTGCACAGACCCCTGCAGCTGAGTGCGCGGACCCGAAGTCGGGTATGTAGTTGGAATTGAAAGTTAATAAAGAGAAGTTTATTCTGTGCATCTGTTCTTGAATCCTTATATTGATGTCATACATTACTTTTACTCTATTTATTTACTACGTGCACTTGATGAATACTTGTATGAATGCTTATATGTGAATTTAATCTAAGTAATAAACTAACAGAGACTAATTAAGGAATACTTGGGTAAATAACACGAGTTGCGCTGCGGTTAGAATTGCGCAAAGACAGTATCACAGGGCACAGGGTACCCACAGGTGCGCATAGCGCAATAAGTGTGAAGGTTGGACCACATATCAATCACCTCATTTCAGACATCCCCAGGGTGCAAAAACCTAGTTCTAGCACCCTCCCATACTACTTCGGGTGAGACCTCAGTCCACGCTCTGCGGACTATTGCCGAAAGGGCCAGTAGTACCAGGATTTTCTTGGCTAAATCACTTCTGAACCTGGGTCAAGCTCCACTAAGCCAACAAATGTCATTGTGTTATCACTTAAAAATTACAAAATGTGATATTGCGATGTTTCGCAATTGCATTTCGCATTATCTCCAAGCAGCGCTATATTGCAACGTTCGAAACTCGTGATGCGGAAAATAAGTTGCGAAGTGTGGGACGTTATTGATTTTTGATGAAATATTAAGTAGGTTGACAGAGAAATTATTGTTTGGCAACTCGAGGAGAGAAGTTGATGTTTTCAAGTTATGGCTAGTTAACATAGAGATTGCATTCAAAATCTTCCCATGATTAAAGTCATTTAAAAGAGATCTCAACCTTAATTGCCCTCTACTGTGTGCGTCGATTTATCTCTCTTTCATTTCAGGGAAGCTTCAAAAGAGATGTCCTTATGGAAAGAAATGCAAAAGAAAAAGCAATAGAGTGTTTCAGAGTCTGAGGTTTTAGAGATGTCGTCCATATTTGCTGATATAGTTTGCAGTGCTGATCGAGGAGAAACGGCGAGGGAAGTCATCTACAATAGACTTGAAGATGAGAGGCCTAAAATTATTGTCACCAAGGCAACAACATATTCAATAAAATCCTCAAGAGTTCAATTCAAAGATGTTGCTTGCTCTTTTCTTCATAGAATAGGAGAAAGAGCCAAGATACTACCATACAAGGATATGGTTAGATGGGTGGTGGAAAATGTCAATATTGAAGACAGACAATTCAAGAACTCAAAGATGGAGCTGATGGGATCATTTAAAGCTGAATATTTGAAACAAATGTATCATCTTCTTGACCCTCAGGATATATATGATAAATCGTTCTTGGCCAAGTTCGTGAATCAAAATGAATAACCCTTTAAGATGATTTAGGGATGAAGAGTCCTAGAAAACAAATTCAAATATGATAAGATGGGTATGTACCCCATGGCTTCTTTACTAAATCCCCATAGCTATGCAACTTCTATGTCATGTAGATTGTATGGAATGCCTAATAATACTAAGTTCTCTATAGAATGGGCCCCTTTAATCGATGCATGTGTTAATTTTCACATAATGAATTAGGCTACTATCCTATTTGATAACTTAGCTACTGCTATTCAAAAGAGATCCACCTCCACAAAGAACCTTCCTCCATTTTATATGAGTGCCTATATCATGGACTTTATCTGTTTATGTACTAAGTTTCCAATTATGGGTTGGAAATGGACCTTGCAAGACCCATACCCCATCCATCTCAGTCGCAAACAGATGTGGAATCCCATTTTGTACCTAAGATATGCCATGGTGTTATTCTACCATTACATCAAATGATTTTTGATAAGAAGGCCCCCAGATTTTCTAAGTCGCTATAGACCTTCTCGTAGTAGGCAAGTACTTTGTTGAACAATGGTTCACATATATCAGAGTTTACGACAGTACAACCAAACCACATGCACTCGCTTTGTATGTCTCTAACAAGCTATTGGCCAAAGAAATAGCTCACCAAAATGTTGGAAAAGGCTTAACCAAGACCTTGAAAGATAGAAAAAAATCATTGTTGCCACCCTTTCCCATCCAGTGTGGTTATTTTTCATTGGAAAACTTCAACCATGCAAACAAAGAATTACTAAACATAGAGAGCCTCAGTCTACATACTCTGCCAAAGAGGCAATTTGACCTAGAGAAAGTAGCACAAAATGTTACTACAACACTAAAGGTCAAACCCTTTATCCATGAAGCTCATGAATTTGAAGTTTTTTTACAATCAGTTGAATCATTCAAAAAATCATTCGATTGGGCGAAGGTGATTTGAATCCTGATGACTTTGAAAGGTTTCATGAATTTAGAAATTAGAGGCTCGAAACAATCCTATTGCATTTGTTAAGAACTATTGACAAATCTATGCCAAGTGTAACTATTAACAACGAAGGACCAAATTCACATAGAATATCAGCTGAATGCAGCCTGGGACACAGGGAAGACATAGGAAACATAGGCTACAATGGAATCTAGCAGAAGGTCAGCTGAGAAATAGGTAAAAAGTGAACTAACTGAGGGTATTGGTCCCAAAGGCAACGACATCAATATGGAGCAGGAATGGGACCACTTTAATAAAAAAATCCAAGATATTGCCAAACAAATGGATGTCAAAGAATCTATAGGATGTCATACTCCACAACAAACTCAGAAAAGTTCATAGTCTGAGCTAATGAATGAGCAAGGGACAAGTTCGCAGAATACATAAAGCATTCCTACATTTCTCACATCTGAGATTATCTTAAAGGTTACATAAATACTTCCTTTAGATTTATTCTACAGCCCACTTCGTAAGGTTGTATTAAGAAGACAAAGGAAGAGAAGGAAAGTGGAAACACCTGAAATCCCACCAGGGAATGAACCAATGGATATACTCTGGAGGGATATTCCTTCAAATCCAGCTGAAAATTTAACCACATTGTCATAATTTACAGGTGCATATGCTACTGCTACCATGGATAAAGCCACTGATGTATTTTTTTTGTTAAGGGAAAGGGAAGAAAGGATAGCACAACTTGAGCAACAGCTGGAAATCGAGAAAGTAAATGTGAACAAGCAAGTCACAGAACAAATAGTCCAATTGCAGCAAAGTATGGAAGTACTTAGGATAAGCCACAAAGCAGACATCTCTGCAAAGAACATGCAAATCTAATAGTTTCAAGAGGCTATGGTGAAATATAAATATGTCCCCACTGTTGACGAATTCATCAAAGAGACGTTGGAGCAGCTAAACTCCATTCTATCGAAACAACAAGATCTATTCTGCCAGAGAATGTCCCATATCAGCCCTTATCTGAATACTAATGATCAATTAACAGATAAGGAAATTGATCAGAGAATCGAGTTTAATGACTTAAATACTAAGATCTCTGACTACATTGAATGGAAAGAATCTGAAGAAGGAAGAAGCGCTAATCTTCCAGAAATAGAAGAAACACACAAAGACATATTATTCACAGATTGGGATGCGCGGATCAAGAAGGCAGAATTGGCAGTAGCAAGAGCAGCAGGAGTGGAAAAGAATATAATAAAAGCAATCAATCACATTTTTCACACCACCAACTTGATGAAAGAAGGTAATCCAAAGTCACTACCAGATTTGAATGACTTGGATAAAAATTGGAAAGCAAAGATGAAAATCCAAAGGGAGGTGATCAAAAAATTACCAAAGACATACTTGGAGGCATATTGGCAATTTCTTGTCAAACCTCACAACCAAATTATGACACTGAATTGCTCGCTCAATTCAATGCAAAGGATGTTGCCACCTCTTACAGATGTCATCTTTGCAGGATAGGTCAGAACGCAATTCAGGGCACCTCCTCAAGTAAAACCAATGTCCGACATATGCTACCTCAAGGAAACGCTGGCAGACAACAAGACATCTTCATAAACTTTGGTCATCAAATCACTTTTCTTTTTAGAGTTAGTTGATAGTTAAGAGGAAGGTTGTTTAAAGCCTCCTCAGATATTTTGTATAATCTATTTTTGAACTTTAGTTAGATAGTATTTATACCCTTCTCATGCATTTAGAGAAGGGTCCACAATTTTATCAAAAGCATTTGCAAAGAATTCACTTCTGTAAGTTTGTGAATGCCTTGATGAAATTATGGAACATGGTCATTTCTTTTGAATATCAAACTACTTTCCTTTGTTGATGCACTGTTGTATGCTTGGAGAATAATTTGATTGAAGAAAGGAGCTGATCTATGTCACTAGTCAAATGAGCATAACCTCACACATATGGTGCTTTTATCTTGTATGATCAGTCATGTTTTATTAAATTAGTGATAACATTTCGTTTTCATGAATTATATATGGAGTATGTTATTTCTGTTATGTGTTAATTGCACTATTGTATGATGCTTAGCTGAAAGCATTTATTTTCATATATGATCATTAAATATATGCGATATAATTTACACATTTCTATGACTAACTATTTAGTCAAATAAATTATCTTTACATGTTATCATCTCCGTTTAACATGTGAATGATATTTATTATCACATACCAAACATATATCTTTTTAGATCGCATATCACACAGAATACCCCGATTTATATTAAATTAAGCTAATTAGATATTTGCATGACATAATAGGCCATTTAGTTATCATATTCTTATTGCAGTCACTTGAAAACCACCCATTCCCATTTTCAAATCCATTATGGGAAACTAGCCCCATCATCCCCAGTCGGAGCCACCACATCAAACAGAAAAGGAGCTGCTTTCAAGGTTCGGACCAGGTGGTTATCCCCCATGTTGGAGGAGTAGAATTCCGAGGCTTCAAAATTTTGGTGCTAGAAGGAGGTCCATCCGACTATGAATGACATATATATATATATATCAATTGAAAAATGTTCTTAAGATTCAAAATCCTCCACAACTTCTACTTCGTCTATATCTCGTTCAAAATCTCCGGATCAAAAATATGAAGTTGTAGAAACATCTCCCTCATCTCTTGAAGTATTCAGACAACCACCTTCTTCATAGTACATTCCCGAGTCTCCCAAAATTCACTCCTTAATACAAAAATTGGAACAAATATCCATTTTTGCAGAGAAACTTGAAAATCCTGAAGCTTCTGAAGAAAGTGTCACTTCCCTATTACGAGATACTGGTGTATTAACTCGACTACAAAGTGAAAAGATTGGAATAACCCCTTTTGAGTTTCCCATTCATTCACGATGTAAGAAAGTTGCCACATCAAAATATGAATCAGATACTAGTGAGATCACATCACCTTTCCCTCCATTTACTTTCCCATTCACTTCTACTCAATCCGCCTCTTCTCAACAATCCATTTTTTTTACTCAAACAATTAGGGCTACTACCAATAGTACTAGTCCAGGAGTAAGTGCTTCACCATCCCTATCTACTTATGGATCTTCTTCCTCATCTTCGCAACCTTCAACACAAGTTATGGCCAACCAACCTGCTCAACCTTGGACAAACCCTGGTGCTATACTAATTGCTAATCCAAATGCTCTCCTGGCAAAACCAGAAAAATGGTTACCTAAGTATAATCCCGATCATGTTCTTCCTACTGAAGAACATCTAGATAACTTTATGTTAGCGATGAATCTTAATGGAGTTGCACATGAAGATGTTGTTATCAAATTGTTTCCTTATACTTTCCAGGGATCTGCGGGATCCTAGTATTTTCCCTTCCAACAGGCTCAATAAGAAACTGGGACACTTTTGAAGAAATATTTCTTGCAAAATTTGGTGATGATAGAACAGTGGCATATTTAATCAATGATCTTTCCAACCTAAAAGGAAGTTTAGACGAAAGGATCAAAGACTTCAACTCCAGATTTAACAAGTTGTTGAACAAAATCCTAGTTGCCTCTAGGCCTGCAGTAGATGTACAAATAGAGTGGTACATATCCTCGCTTCCCTCTAATATCACAATTTTTGTATATAGAGCCAATAAGGCTACCCTTGTAGAAAACATGAAAGAAGCGTTGTCTATAGAAAGGAGAATTATTGCCTTAGAAAAGAGGTCACAAATAAAAGAAAGGAAATCAAATAAAGTAACATTCAAGGAAGATTCAAAAAGAAAAGCTCCAAATGTCCCTTTTGACCTTGAATGCCTTCAAAATGTGTTAAAGACCATGTCAAATGAAATGGTCAAAATCAAGAAACAGGTTGCAGAATCATCTGCTCCCAAGAAATTTTTTCACCCATTCAAGAGAAATCCTTCTTATACATCCCAACCACCAAATACTATTTCAAACATCGAATCCGATCAAGAACCGGAAGAAGACTCAACAACTGAAGAAGAAGTATAAATTGAAGAAGAAGTTGAGTTAAATGGTATGTGGCACTTTATTTTTCCAACTGAAGAGGAAGCAAAAGCTATGCCAGCAACTACAAGAAGTAAAAGCTCTACTGATACGTCTATAACAAATTAGAAACAAAAAGTTGCTACTCCTGTAAAGGAGAAGACAGTAAGTAAGAAATCTAAGACTACTCAAACTGATTCTATTCCATTAGATCCTCCAACTGCTTCCAAAACTTTAGTAATCTCGGATACAGTGGAATATAATATAGTCAAAGATATGAAAAATACGAGAGAAAATATTTCATTGTATGAATTGACTAAACTCAAACAACAACATAAAATCTTACTTGGAGAATTAAAAGCAGTTCATGTAGCTCCTTTACCATCTGTTATAGTTACTCAAGCTGCTAAAGATATGGGAAATCCTCCTTCATCTTCAAACAAAGTAAATCCCATAGACCTAGTCCTAATAGGTGATAGATCTATTTCTCATACTCCTCCATTTCTTCTTACTTATGAGATTTTCAACAAAAATGTCCATAATTGCCTTGTTGATTAAGGGGCCTCTTCAAACATCGTGACAAGAACTATGTGCACCAAATTAAATATTACACCTCAAAAATATGTTGTACACATAGTTCAACTGGATAGGACAAAAGTAGAGGTACTTGGAGAAATGATATTATTTTCAATCAAGATTTCCTCCAATCCAAAAGTTTCACAGATATCGATATTCTAGTGGTTGATATCCCTAAATTTTATGGTTTAATTCTAAGTAGGGATTGGTATGAAAAGTTACACGGATACTTTGCAACTGATTGGTCTCATATATGGTTACCATACAATGGTAAGCCTAACCAAATCAGAGTAGACCATGAGAAATTCAAGAAGTAAATAGTCACTAATCTCGAGGGAAGAAATGAACCTGTAGCTTTCACCAATAATATCAACGGAAATTAATTAGCTGAGTCATTCTTGGGATCCTTTAATGCACAAAGGTCTCCCTTTCAAGATAATGATGTAGTATCTTAGATAGAAATTTTTTCACAAACAAATGCTTCCAAGTGTATAGATGCAGTTGATAAACTTGTAGATAATTCATTATTATGGACTCTTTATTTTGATGGTTCCAAGTATGAAGATGGTGTAAGTGCTGGATGTATCTTAATCAGCCCATAAGGAGAGAAAACCATGTTAGCCTGTAGGCTTGAATTTCAATGCACTAACAATACTGCAGAAAGCCATTGGCCTTGATGTCAAGTATTTGCAAGTATATGGAGACTCTGAAATAGTTATTAAATAGGTAAGAAACACAATCCATTGTGTGTCTAGGCATCTCAAACATTATCAATCCTTAGCTCATAATCTTACTTCTCACTTCACTGCTTTTAACATTTCTTCAGTCCCTAGATTACAAAATGCAAGTGTTGATTTAGTTACGAATGTAGCATCTAAGCTTATACCTTCAGAGGAATTTAGTCCAGATAGATTTTCTATAGAGTTGTTTTTTATACCATCCATCCCTAATAATGTAACAAATTGGAGAGTGTTTAATAATGATGCTGATATAATTGATTTCCTTAAATCAAAAGGATCTTATGAGGAACAAATCATAGATGAACATGAACATGAACATGACTTGAAAATCAACCATAAACAAGATCAAAATCCAATTCCAAAGTCTGTTGTCAAAAAGGAAGATATCTATGATTTGAAAGACAGATTTAAAAGTATTACCAACTCCAAGACTCAAAGTTCTACTTTTAGATTTGAAGTGGTAAACCTAGGCACAACTGAAAAGCCTCAAAATGTCAACCTAGGTATTGTTTTATCATCTAAAGAAAGGATATCATTCATCAAATTATTGAAAACATATAAAGGTATCTTTGCCTAGAATTATTCAGATCTCAAGACCTATGATACCTCTGTAATCCAGCACACTATATCGATGATCTCTAATGAGAAACTAGTTCAACAGAAGCTTAGAAAGATTCATCCAAATCTTGAAATCCAAATCAAATCTGAATTGAACAAACTTCTGGAAGCAAAGATAATTTTTCCCGTTATACACTCAAAATGGGTATCAAATATGGTTCCTGTTAGGAAAAAGAATGGAAATATTAGGATTTGTATTGATTTTAGGAACATGAATAAAGGTTGTCAAAAGGATAACTTTCCTTTCCCTACCATGGAGAAAATATTGCAATTAATTGCAAACTCTGGGTTAATGTCTTTTCTAGATGGATTTTCAGGATACAATCAGATTCTTGTACATCCAGATGATAGATTGAAGACCACATTCAGGACTAAGTGGGGGACCTACGCTTACCAGAAGATGCCTTTTGGACTTATCAATGCAGGTGCTACATTTCAACACTCCATTGAAATTGATTGTAAAGGTATGATTAATAAATCAATTTTTATTTACCTAGATGACATCATAGTCTACTCTAGGAACATAAACAATCATTTGAATGACCTAAAGCATATTTTTGAAAGATGCAAGAAATATGGCATTTCTCTAAATCCCAAAAAGTAATACTTTGCCTTAGCATAAAGCAAGCTTCTTGGATTCATAGTGTCCAAGAAAGGAATTTATATTAATCCTGATAGAATCCAAGAAATTGAAAATATTCCTCTCCCACATAACAAAAAGACCATGCAATCATTCCTAGGCCAGATTAATTTTGTAAAAATATTTGTTCCCGATTTTTCACAGATTGTTCTACCCTTTCAATCAATGATAAGAAAGAATGCAGTCTTCAAATGGGGTAAAGATGAAAGAGAGTCATTTGAGTTAATAAAAAAATCTATTATCAATGCTCCTTCTTTAACAACTCCATACTTTCTCAAACCTTTTGTATTGTACACATTTTCATCTGATACATCATATGAAACAGTTTTAACACAACTGAATGATCAAAACATCGAGGCACCTATCTCTTTTTTCAGTTCCAATTTATAGGGTGCTGAGCTAAACTACTCAGCTATTGAGAAACAAGCTTTTGCTGTCTTTAAAACCTTGAAACATTTCAGACCGTTTCTCCTCAAAGATCATACAAAAATAGTAGTACCTTACCTTGCAGTAAGGCAATTATTGATTCAAAGAGAAGTGGAGGAGAAAAGAGTTGGTTGGGTCACTGCACTTGAAGAGTATGATGTATAAATCTGACCAACTATGGGCCAAGGTTTTTGCAGGATGCTAACTGGAGCTTCCCACTTATCAACAGAAGAAGACCAAGGTGATGAAGTGCAAATATCATAGGTAAGCCTCAACGATGCATAATCATAGTATGTTGATTTGAAGTTTTATTTAAAGAATGGATATGCTCATATTCATCTCAATTACAAAACAAAGCGTGCTTTAAGTTTGAAATCAAATCAGTATGAATTAATTGATGATGTGCTATTTAGAAAAAAATATGATTCAATATTATTAAGATGCCTAAAAAACCCTAAAGTTGAAAAGGTTATGCATGTGTTACATGATGGACCAGCTGGAGGTCATTTCGGAGGAAACACCACAGTTCACAAAATCCTCCATGCAGGTTATTATTGACCAACACTATTTAAGGATGAACATGACTATGCAAGAAAATGCAAAACTTGTCAAACTGCAGCTGGAAGAGAAAAGAAACCATCATTCCCTTTACAGCGAGTGAATATTCAATAACCATTTGAACAATGGGGATTAGATATAATTAGTGAGATTGTTCCTAACGCTTCCAAGCAACACAAGTACATCCTTACAGCTATTGATTATTTCACGAAATGGGTAGAATCTATCCCACTAAAGGTAGATAACACAAAAAGTATTAGAGACTTTATTGATTAGTACGTAATCACTAGGTTTGGCTTACCCACAGATTTAATGTTTGATAATGCATATTATTTTTTTGGAAGTACTATGGTAGAATTTGCCTTAAAAAAAGGTTTCAAATTGAACTATTCAGCCAACTATTATCGACAAGGTAATGGATTAGCCGAATCAACAAACAAAAACCTTATCAGAATCATCAAGCGGACTATAGACCAAAATCATAGGAATTGGCACAAAGCATTGATATTTGCTCTTTGGGCAGATAGAATAACACAGAAGGCCTCAATCGGTTCTTCTCCTTTTGCTTTAGTTTATGGAAAAGCAGGAGTTCTCCCCAAAAACATAGCAATCCCATCTCTCGCCCTAGTGCAATTTATTAATGAAAATTCATCCTCTTCTCTTCAAGCAAGACAATTTCAGATCCTTAAGCTTGAAGAAGAAAGAGAAAAATCTAAAGCCACCCATTCCCATCATCAACAGTGAGTCAAAGCCTCTTTTGATACAACCTCTACTAGTCATAAAACCTTTGAAGTAGGTGATTTGGTTTTGAAATGTAACAAAGCACATGACGAAAAGGGAAAACACACCAAATTCCAAAGACTTCAGCTTGGACCTTTCCAAATCATTAGGAAAATTGGTCCATCAACATTTCTCTTACAAGATCTGTCAGGTAGAATTGATTCCTTGCCCGTTAATGAGCAAATTTTGAAAAATTACTTTTCTTAGAAGACAACCTCTTCTAATTTTGTATCATACTGTCTTTAAGATTCTTAAGAAAATAAAGGTTAATTAGTATTTACTTTTGGCTTCTCAAAATAAACTCTCTGACAATATTTTATTTTTCGCTTCTATAAATAGGAAAAGTTAAAAAATAATTAGAGCATTTGAGTATCAAAATGAACCCTATTTCTTTGGAAAAACTTGACCTTTCTAAAAACACTTATTCTATGAACAAACCCTTATCTTTATAAAGTATAGATGTTTTGTTATCAGTCAAGAAAAGAATCTTTAACCCAGTAAGGACTTTCTACAGATAAGTATCTCAAAACTATATTATTATCATCCAAAACTCTTAAAAAGGGCCAATGATTCACCCCATCTGATAATTCTTTTTTTTAGAGTGTAATTCTAAAATATGCAAAATTTAAAATATAATAAGACTCATTACGAGCTTGTTTACCATGAACATAGGGGAATAATTAAACTGATATTACCAATACTGCATATCAAAACAGGGTAATAGCCAATGATCTAATCAATCAAAGGACAAGGCGTCTCATCAAGAGCCAGCTTTTTCAGTTTAGTTACAACCAGTGAATGGCTTTGTCATTATTGGGTTACCAAGCCTAGACAATGTCTTTTAAGAAACTTGAAAAGAAAAATTACATGAAAGGAAAAAACAAGATCCAAATGAGAAAGAAAGCAAATGAATATAATTTTTAATTCTGAAAATTGCTTCGGATGGGACAATGAATCAATATTGATTAAAAGATAACCCTGTCAAGGCTTTGAACACCTACTAGTAGTAGAGGCTCTATCTATGATAAATGAGTAAACAATAAAAAAAATCTTTAGAAGACACCTACTATATCTCTTTAAATCTTAGTATTGACTGATGCAAACATTTGTATTTTTATCACTACAAGAGTAAAGTAGTTGAATAAATAAATTGAGTGAGTGATTATGATTTCAGAGAAATGTTGTTTAGTTTATAATCATGTAATTATTATTCCTTTAACTCTTCTAATTTTGAAAGTTTTAGAAATTTCAAAAAGACCAATTAGAGATAACTGGTTCTCCCAATTGAATTGCCAATTGTTGTACTATGTAACAACCCCTCCATTTATAGGGATTAATAGTTAATATTTGACATATAAATGGGGACCCTTTTAAATTTTTAGCCTTTGAAAATAAATGCTAGCTCTACAAATTTGCCTTAGAACCTTTAGAATGTAGCCCATACTTAAAAACTTTTATCGCATTTCGCAGTTTTCCATGTGACAATTATAAACATCCTAAAGAAAATCCTAAAATGCAATATGTGATAAAGCCCTTACTGCGATTTTCTGATCATGACACTCTAAGAATATGTGATCGCACTTCGCAAGTCGCAATTTAAAAAAGCATGCCATTGTGTTATCCCTTAAAAATTGTGAAATGCGATAATGTTTCGCAATTGTATTTTGCATTATCTCCAAGAAACGCTATATTGCAACGTTCGAAAGTCGTGATGCAGCAAATAAGGCGTGAAGCATGGGAAGTTACTAAGTTTTAATGAAATATAAAGTAGGTTGACAGAGAAATTATTGTTTAGTAGCTCGAGGAGAGAAATTGATGTTTTCAAGTTATGGCATGTTAACATAGAGATTGCATTCAAAATCTTCCCATGATTCAAGTCATTTCATTGAGCTCTCAGCCTTAATTTCCCTCTACTGTGTGCACTGATATATCTCTCTTTCATTTCAGGGAAGCTTCAAAAGGGATGTCCTTATGGAAATTAATGCAAAAGAAGAAGCAACAAAGTGTTTCAGAGTCTGAGGTTTCAGAGACGTCGCCTAGATTTGCTGATACAATTGCAGTGCTGATTGAGGAGCAATGATGTGGGAAGTCATTTACAATAGACTTGAAGATGAGCGGCCTAAAATTGTTGTCACCAAGGCAACAACAGATTCAGTAAAACCCTCGGGAGTTCAATTCAAATATGTTGCTTGCTCTTTTCTTCACAAAATAGGAGCAATAGCCAAGATACTACCATACACAGATATGGTTAGATGGGTGGTGGAATATGTCAATATTGAAGACAGTCAATTCAAGAACTCAAAGATGGAGATGATGGAATCAATTAAATTTTAGGGTTTGAAACAAATGTATCATCTTCCTAACCCTCAAGATATATATGATAAATCATTCCTGGCCAAGTTTGTGAAGTAGAATGAAGAACCCTTTAAGATGATTCAGGGATGGAGAGTTCTAGAAAACAAATTCAAATATGATAAGATGGGTATGTACCCCATAGCTTCTTTAGCAAATCCCCGTAACTATGCAGCTTCTATGTTATGTATATTGTATGGAATGCCGAATAATACCAATTTCTCTATGGAATGGCTCCCTTTAATCGATGCATGTGTCAATTCCCATATAATGAATTGGGCTACTATCGTATCCGATAACTTAGCTACTGTTATTTCTGAATATCGTCAAAAGAGATCCACCTCCACAAAGAACCTTCCTCCATTTTATATGAGTGCCTATATCATGGACTCTATCTGTTCTATACTAAGTTTCCAATTACGGGTTGGAAATGGACCCTGCAAGACCCATACTCCATTCATCTCAGTCACAGACAGATGTGGGAATCCCATTTTGTACCCCATTTTACAAGATATGCCATGGTGTTATTCTACCATTACATCAAATGATTTTTTATAAGAAGGCCCCCAGATTTTCTAAGGAAGTCGCTACAGACCTTCTCGTAGTAGGCAAGTACTTTTTTGAACAATGGTTCACATAGATCAGAGCTTAGGATAGTACAGCTGAACCACATGTACTCCCTTTGTATGTCTCCGACAAGTTGTTAGCCATAGAAATAGCTCACCAAAATGTTGGAAAAGGCTTAACCAAGACCTTGAAAGATAGAAAAAAATCACTATGGCCACCCGTTCCCATCTGGTGTGGTTCTTTTTCATTGGAAAACTTCAACCATGCAAACAAAGGATTACTTAACATATAGAGCCTAAGGCTACATACTCTGCCAAAGAGGCAATTTGACCCAGAGAAAGTAGCACAAAATGTTACTACAGCACTAAAGGTCAAACCCTTTATCCATGAATCTCATGAATTTGAAGATTTTTTACAATCACCTAAATCATTCGAACAAGCATTCGATTGCGCGAAGGTGAATTTGAATCCTGATGACTTTGAAAGGTTTTAGGAATTTAGAAATCAGAGGCTCGAAACAGTCCTATTGCATTTGTTAAGAACTATTGACAAACCTACGCCAAGTGTAACTATTAACAACGAATGACTAAATTCTAGCATAGAATCTCAGGTGAATGCAGCCCAGGACACAGGGAAGACACAAGAAACAAAGGCTATAGCGGAATCCAGCAAAAGGTCAACTGAGAAACAGGTCAAAAGTGACCTAACTCAGGATACTGGTCCCAAAGGCAAAGGTAGCGACATGGAGCAGGAATGGGACCAGTTTAATAAAAAACTCCAAGATACTACCAAACCAACAGATGTTGAAGAAACTACAAGATATCATACTCCAAAACAAACTCATAAAATTTCAAACTATAAGCTAATGAATGAGCAAGGGACAAGTTCGCAGAATACATAAATCATTCCTACATTTTCGACATCTGAGATTATCTTAAAGGTTACAGAAATACCTCCTTTAGATGTATTCTACAACCCACTGCATAAGGCTACAGTAAGAAGACAAAGGAAAGAAAGGAGAGTGGAAACACCCAAAATCCCACCAGGGAATGAACAAATGGATATAGTCTGGAGGGATATTCCTTTAAGTCCAACTGAAAGTTTAACCAGACTGTCACAATTTATAGGGGCATATGCTACTTCCACCATGGATAAAGCTTGTAGTATACCTTGGGGGGATAATATGGGGTACAAAGGGAGGTACCCAAGGGAATAATGTAATAATGGAATGGGCCATAGTAATAAATCAGGTGGTTAACCTGTATCATGTAAGGGGCCACAAGTAGTTAGTAATAATGTAATGGGCCCATGGTATTAGATAGATGGTATTGAGGGAACCATGGTAATGATCCATGGTATTGTATGTATGAGGCCTATATAGAGGCTAGAGACTCCCCATTGAGAGGGGTCAAGGAATATTGTATGAACATACATATGGCTTGTGGAGTGTTCTCCTTCCTTAAGGAGTGAATGTATGGCATTGCCATACCTTAAGGGTTTGATATCAGTAAAGAAGCATTTCTATCTTATTATTTCTTGGGTTTATTTGCATTGTCTTATATTTTCATATCAGATTTATAACAAGTGGTATCAGAGCACTTTCTTGAGCAAAGTGGAGAATTTTTTTTATTTTTTTTATTTTATATTTTATTTTTATTTTTTTGCCGGAATTTTTTGGGCGGCAAGTTTGCAGATCAGATCTGTACGTTCTGGTGAAAAATTTACAAAATCTAATTGCAGATCTAGATTCTTTGTGAAAAAATACCCAAGTTCAAAAAAAAATCGTCCAAATCAGAGTCCAGATGAAGGAGATAAAGTTGATATAAAAATTAGTGGCGTTGAAAACATTTTTTCGGGGCGGCAAATTTGCAAATTAGATCTGTATGATTTGGCGCAAAATCTGTAAAATCTAATTGCAAATCTAGATTCTTTGTGAAAAAATACCCAAGTTACCAAAAAAAAAAAGGGCGGCCAAATTAGAGTTCGAATAAAGGAGATATCGCTGATCTAGAAATCAGTGGCGTTGCATACATTTTTCGGGGCGACGAATTTGTAGATCAGATCTGTATGATTTGGCGCAAAATCTGTAAAATCTAATTGCAAATCTAGATTCTTGATGAAAAAATACCCAAGTTTATATATATATATATAATATATATATTGGCCAAATCGGAGTCCGGATGAAGGAGCTCTCGTTGATTTAAAAATCAGTGTTGTTGCAGACATTTTTTGGGCGGCGAGTTTGCAGAGCAAATCTGTACGTTTTGGTGCAAAATCTACAAAATTTAATTGCAGATTTGGATTGCTTGTGAAAAAATACCCAAATTCAAAAAAAAATATTTCAGTCGAATCGGAGTCCGAATGAGGGAGATATCGCTAATTTAAAATCATCTCTTTTTTCAGAATTTTTGGTGACAGTGGGAGAGTTGCAGCGCGGATCTGAAATTCCAGTGCCTAGATCGGGATTTCTACCACATGAGAAGATGCAAAATGGTTGTTCCATTTATGAAAATAGGTCATAATAGGGATTTTAGCAATATTGACGGAATTGTGGCCATTTCAAATTTTCGCCAAGTGAAATTTTTTCAAAACACTCTTCATGGAAAATCTTAATTTTACAGGGAAAGATGATAGCCTTACTATTGAAGAATTCATAAAGAGACAAAAGTTCACATATGGGACACTTTGTAAGAGTTTAGTGTCGCTTAGTCTCAAAGCTAAGGCTACCAAATGGTGGTTCTCACTTGACAACAAGCAGTTGACCAAACTTTTAGATGCAGAATTTGAAAGAGTCCTTTTAGACAAATGGTCTCGTGCTATAAAAAAGGAGAATGAGAGACGTAAGGGGTTATTTTCTACAGGTGTCTCCTTATTGCAAGTTCATGGATTGATTCAGAAGGAGAAGATGATTATGTCTATAAATCCTAGTTGCAAGTATAATTTTATCAATGTTAATTTGGCAAAAAAAATTGCAAGTTGCAACCAAACACATTGAAAACACAGAGGTTGATGATGAGAACGTTCAAATTTATAAGGATTTGAAGCTTTCTATGGATAAGTATGTGTTGCATGGTGATTTTTGTACTTCAGATATGGATAACATGGATGTTGATTTAGGATATCCTTGGATGGAATCCGTGGGTACTATCAATATTAATGTGCAGAAGAAATTCCTGAAGCTCTGGTATAAAAAGAAGAAAATTATGTTGCAGGATATTTCCATTAAGCCACAAACAGAGACTAAGGAGGCAGAAGCACAAAGCTCTAATGAAACTTACACATCAGATGATGAGCCTTTGATGATCGACAATCAAACACAAAAAGAGGCTGAAGCAGAAAAGGTTACAGGTGCTGATACATTAGATGAGGGCTTAGTGGTTGAAGTAATATTGGAAGATAAGCAACAACAAAGGACGCCACAACATGTACCAGCTACCAATCAGGCTCCATTAGGTGGTGAATTAAAGCAAAAGACACCGTCAGTTAAAACTTCAGCATATCACCACCCACATCACCCTGCAAGAAAACAACCAACAAGATGGCAACAAATTAACCACAACAACCCTGGCATGACAGATAGAGAGGAGCGATGATCCACACAGAAGAGCCGCGGCAGTCAGCTTCCATCTCAAGCGAGCGAGGCACCAGCTAGATCGATGGTTCACCTTTCTCTTGGATGGCTAGATGCATGTGCATGGTATCAGTGGACTACTCTTTTGAGTAGATCTTATTATTTGTGTTCTTCCCATGTTTCGGGGACGAAACATGTTAAGGGGGGTGGAATGTAGTATACCTAGGGGGGATAATATGGGGTACAAAGGGAGGTACCCAAGGGAATGATGTAATAATGGATGGGCCATAGTAATAAACAAGGTGGTGAACCTGTATCATGTAAGGAACCACAAGTAGTTAGTAATAATGTATTGAGCCCATGGTATTAGATAGATGGTATTGAGGGAACCATGGTAATGACCCATGGTATTGTATGTATGAGGCCTACATAGAGGCTAGAGACTCCCCATTGAGAGGGGTCAAGGAATATTGTATTAACAAGCATATGGCTTGTGGAGTGTTCTCCTTCCTTAAGGAGTGAATGTATGGTGTTGCCTTACCTTAAGGGTTTGATATCAATAAAGAAGCATTTCTATCTATTTCTATCTTATTATTTCTTGGGTTTATTTGCATTGTCTTGTATTTTCATATCAGATTTATAACAAAGGGAGGTACCCCATATTATCCCCCTAGGTATACTACAAAGCCATTGAGGTATCTGTTTTGTTAAGGGAAAGGGAAGAAAGGATGGCACAACTTGAGCAACAGCTAGAAATCGAGAAAGCAAATGTGAACAAGCAAGCTGCAGAACAAATAGTCTCATTGCAACAAAGTATGGAAGTACTTAGGATAAGCCATGAAGCAAACGTCTCTACAAAGAACATGAAAATCCAAGAGTTGCAAGAGGCTATGGAGAAATATAAATATGTCCCCACTGTTGATGAATTCATCAAAGAGGCATTGGAGCTAAACTCCATTCTGTCAAATAGCAAGATCTATTCTGCTAAGGAATGTCCCATGTCACCCGTTATTTGAATACTTGTGATCAATTAATAGATAAGGCAATTGATTAGAGAACCGAGTTTAATGACTTAAATACTAAGATCTCCAACTACATTGAATGGAAATAATTTGAAGAAGGAAGAAGCGCCAATCTTCCTGAAATAGAAGAAAACACAAAGACATATTATTCACAGATTGGGATGCACGGATAAAGCATGCAAAAATAGCAGTAGCAAGAGCAACAAGAGTGACAAAGAATATAATAAAAGAAGTCAATCACACTTTGCACACCACCAACTTGATAAAAGAAGGTAATTGAAAGTCACTGCCATATTTGGATGTCTTGGATAAAAACTGGAAAGCAAAGATGAAAATCCAAAGGGAGGTGATCAAATTATCAAAGATCAATTGGGAGGCATATTGGCAATTTCTTGGCAAACCTCACAACCAAATTATGACACTGAATTGCTCATTCAACTCAATTAAAAGGATGTTGCCACCTCTTACAAATGCCATCTTTTCAGGATATGTCAGAACACAATACAGGGCACCTCCTCAAGTAAAACCAATGTCTGACATATGCAACCTCAAGGAAAAGCTGGCAGACAGCAAGGCATGTTCATAACCTCTGGTCATCAAATCACTTTTATTTTTAGAGCTAGTTGCTAGTTAAGAGGAAGTTTGTTTGAAACATCCTTAGATATTTTGTATAATCTATTTTTGAACTTTAGTTAGATAATATTTATACCCTTCTCATGCATTTAGAGAAGGACCCACGATTTTATCAAAAACATTTGCAAATATTCACTTCTGTATATTTGTGAATGCCTTGATGAAATTATGGAACATGGTCATTACTTTTGAATATCAAACTACTTTCCTCTGTTGATGAACTACTGCATGCTTGGATAATAATTTGATTGAAGAAAGGAGCTGATCTATGTGACTAGTCAAATGAGCAGAACCTCACACATATGGTACTTTTATCTTGTATGATCAGTTCTGTTTTGTTAAATTAGTGATAACATTTCATTTTCATGAATTATATATGGAGTATGTTCTTTCTGTTATGTGTTAATTGCACTACTGTATGATGCTTAGCTGAAAGCATTTATTTTAATATATGATCATTAAATATATGCGATATAATTTACACATTTATTTGATTGACTATTTCGTCAAAGAAATTATATTTACATGTTATCATCTCTATTTAACACGTGAATGATCTTTATTATCACATACCAAACATATATCTTTTTAGATCGCATATCGCACAAAATACCCTGGGTTTATATTACATTAAGCTAATTAGATATTTGCATGACAAAATAGGTCATTTAGTTATCATTATTCTTATTGCAACCACTTGAAAACCACCCATTCTCATTTTCAAACCAATTGTGGGAAATTGGTCCCATCATCCCCAATTGGAGCCACCACATCAAACAGAAAAGGAGTTTCCTTCAAGGTCTGGACTGGGTGGTTATCCCCCATGTTGGAGCAGCAGAATTCTGAGGCTTCAACACAAGGAAAATTAAAGGAGCACCACCTAGCGACCACAACTCAAGACTTGAGATCATTGAATATTCCTATCACCAAGCCATGAGGAGGTGGAAGACAAGAGCATTCTCAAGCATACATCATTCACAATAGCAACAATGGCTTGACATTTCCACATAATTCAAGCCTCATATAAAAAAAAATTATGTCATGTCTTGTCATGATCTATCATATGCCACATCATTATTATGGACAATGTATATTGTATTCATTGTAAAGTGGAAGTCCAAAGGACACATATGTAATATGGAGAGTCATGTAAGATGAAAATTCATAGGAATTCAAACAACCATGAGGGTAGTCGAAGAGACAAAGGGAGGGGAAGCATCACCCCTTGGTTAGATATACTCCCTCATTGTATGAGTAAAGGATTTTTCACCTTGGCTCCTCCCACAAGGCATTGGAGAGATAAGCTAGTTCTTTGAGGAGAAAGGAGTGGCTCCAATGTTCCACTACTTGAGCTAGTGATGTACATTGTAAACATGTGTCTTGGAAATTTTACTTAATGAAAGAAGCCTTCAAGGCAACCAGGTTCTCCATGCATGGATTATGAATGTTTGTAAGACTATTTTGTGGATGTTTGTATTTCATGTTTGCTTTCACATGTGCTAAGATAGTTAAACTATTTGGGTTATTTTACTACTATACTTATTGAGAATGTGTTGTAATGGTTTTTATTGTCATCTAATCCTTTTGGACTATTTTGCAGGATATTAGTCAGGTCTTTCTTCATTTATTCGTTGTAGTGACTGTCGCACCCTCTGTGGACTATTTCGTCGGATGTTAGATGGATCCTTCTGGTTCGTGTGTGTCTCTTCTTGAATGGTACTACTACCTCTCATTTAGAGGCTCAATCCCCCCCCCCCAACTCTGCAATAGAATAACCTTGGCACATTTACAATTGAACACTCACCAAGCACACCTCCTTGCTTTTCGAAGATACCATTGTATCCCTCCCTTTTTCTGATAGTTAGAGCCAAGGCATATCTTTGAGATATATGGCAACCGAGCCGACATTCTGGATGGGTCTCCTACACCAAATGGCGTGAGGTCTAATCGGGACTTCACATCGGGGAGACCCCTTTGTTGACAGATTTCCAGCACCGTCAACATTTTCACTAGAAGGAGGGCCAAATGACAAGTTGAGCCCGTTGAATCCGTTTGATCCTCTTATATAAAATGGCTCATACACAAATCTTACTCCCGGGGTGTTTCTCCAATTTTCCCCTTTATCAATTTTCAATACCCGACGAGCCTCTCGATCACTTGTCCCAGTTAAAGTTTGACGGTGAGGATGGAACACCCATAACCGAGCACATTTCTTATTTTCTTAAATTTTGTGAACCTTACAAAATTGATGATGACGAATTTGCTTGCGTGCTTTTATTCTTCACCCTTGAAGGTCATGTTAATCAATGGTGCCATACCTTGCCACCTGCTTCAATCCATTCCCTTCATCAGTTCCTCAGGAAGCTCCATCAAGCCTTTGATAAGTATAATTACTGAGATGTTTCTAAAACAATCAATCTCTTAACAATGAAACCTAATGAATCAGTCGAGGATTTTTCCGTTCGATTCCTTCACCTTTGTTGTGAAATTTCTAAAGAAGACATGAATCAGGATTTCTTGAAACAAGAGTTTGAGTTCTTGGTTCTTATCTCTTACACAGAACCTAAACCCCCTGCGTTTTATACTCCCCCAACTCATATGAATCATGACACACCTATAATTTCGGAGGAGGAACCTACTACTCCTTGTATGCCTTGTCCTCCTCATTTTCCAGGTCTGATGTGGGTGCCTCTGTGTTATAGAAATAAAGTTAAAAAATATGCAAATCAAAATCCTAATCCACCGAATTATCATTCTTCTTCTATTCATGATTCAAAATTAATGGAGGAAATTCCATAATGGCTCATGAAGCCTATGGTGAAGACTAACTCCTCTATTCCGCAAGGTGATCTCGTTTTTCATAACTCTAGTTTGAATTATTGTTATACTCTCTCATCTACATGCCTTAACTCTTTGTATTATGATCTCCCCGATCAATTTGCTCGATCAGCTGGTCTTTCACACTCTCTTGATTTCTACGTTGTTGGTTCAAATTGCGATCAAGTACAAGGCAGTCACTTTACACAAGCAGAGGAGCAGGAAGGTGGGGATGCTCTCAATCTTTATTATTTTTGTCAAGATCCTTCGTGTCAAGATTATGAGCTTCCATTCTTGGGTTTGTCAATCTTCTAATCTCGATAGTGAATCAAATGCAAACAATTCTTTCAATCAATATGTAGCCTCGGGCAACAACCATTCCAATGATGATGATTTTATTGATGCATACAATCATGAATGCCTAAGTGCATTAGTTGATCTTTTGGTTTCTCATGAATATTTTACTTTGGATCCAAAATCTAATTCAGTTAAAGAATATGTGATTACCAAAACTTCCTCTTCATCTCACTATCCCTTTTGCTCTACCATCTATGATGCATCTACTTGCGACACGGGTACTCCATGTTCTTCAAGTCCATCATTCAATGAGTTAACTTCTCTATTGGAACAAGTTGGTGAGATTAGTCATGTTGCAAATGAAAATAATCAAATATTTTAGTACTCTTCCAAGTCCTCATTATCTCTTCACTTGCATGAATACAACTCTTCAAATCATCTTGCTCATGAAAATTCCTCGATTTGTATATCTTTGAATTCACGATCAGAAGAACCTTTTGACTTGAGTAATCTAGTTATTGAAATTGAATAATCCAATCAAACCAGTGACAAAGATGGTTTCGATTTGGTGAGAGGTGGGCTTATTGAAACTGGTAATAGAAAGAACCCTCACACCATGCAAAATCTAGTACAATCTTAAAAACACGATTTTACAATTCTGGAAAGTTCTGGGACTCCTTCTGTGGATGGTTATGTCAGGATCTCGTGATTCTAGTAAGCCCCCTGAACTAATTCATATCTTATTTCTCCCACATGATCCTTCTCTTTGCATGGTTTCACTCGATGAAAATTTATTCTTGAGAAATGTCTGGTACGTCAGGCATGATCTTTCAATTTTCCAATATTTTATCTCTGAGTGGATTCATGAATCTTTTTTGGTTCATTCATCTTCATGCAAATCTCTTCCAAAAAACTCGGGTTTGGAGTGTGTATCTCTCATATAGTCATGGAATTGTGAAGTTGATCATTCCAAAGACCATCTTTAGCTGAAGGAATCATACATATCAGGTTCATTTCATGATGAGCATCTTCTAGCTTGCCTTGCGAGTATCATATCGCAAACATTCATCTTCATCACATGAGAGATCCTCTTGAGTAATAATAAATGCATGAGCTATCGCACGAATGAAGTTCTTCTCCATTCACCATGTCCTGATTGGTTTCATATATTTGTTTTGCTGACATCCCTTCTAAATTCTTTTCATGATTACGATGCTTGCGCAGTTTATCACCAGTTACAAGAAAACAATGTGTCACATTTGGCTTGCAAGGAACTTGGTTTGATTATTCAGAGCATTCATAGAACTGTTCAAATTGTTTTATCTTCCTTCATCACAAATTGGGAATCTGATGCTTTAATTAGTTCATCTGATCATTATTCTACCTTTTATGACTTTCATTCATGTTATCATTTTCCCACTAGTATATCCAATGGCAGTTATTTTATATCCTTCGATCTTCAACGTTTAACATCTTACTATTTGGATTTTTGTCAAGCGGTTGAGGCACTTCAGTCTCTACTGATGGTTATGTCAGGTCCTTGTCGTCTCGACATGAATACTGAATCTGATTAGATCTATTTTTCCTCACGTGATTTTCATTATAATTTTGTGCCTCTAATTGAAAATCCATATTTTCAAAGATTTTGGGGTTTTCAAGAGGATCGTCATGTATTTTATGATCCAAGCGTTGAATGTTTGGAGCAGTCTTATTCAACAAGCTCCATTATAGTAAACAAGTTTCAAAATTTTCTCATGCTCGCTAAGTAGGATGACACAAAATAAGGTGCATTCACAATAAGTCTTTGAGGTTTTTGTGATTATGATTTCCGTCAGAGAGGTAGGAATGTGGATTAAATGAAAGTAGTGGTTATGACACATCTTTCTGCCCACAGGCAAGACCTTCAAATGTTTGTGCAAGTTATTCAATTTTTAATCTTTTCTATTGCACATTACTATATATCTATTTTAATTGTTCATATCTTTTTGGATGCATGTCGGGAACAACTACATTGGCTTCGGTAGAAATTCCATTATACGTGACCCTGACCTCCTAGTTGTTAGTTCAGGAGTAGAATTAGTTTCACCTTAGTTTCCTTCTCTTACACCCATCCCATGTTATTCTCTTCAGTCTCTCCTGTCTTTTCTTACTTTCTCTTGCATTATGCTTTGTTTTAGCGTCTTTTGTTCGTCTTTGGATTGTATTCCCTTGTTGTGTGTTATCTTTCCTTTCCTTTTGTCTCTTTTGTTTTCTTTCTCATTGTTTGTCTCTTTTATTTTGATCGTGTGAATAAGTGTTTTGATAGGACATGTTGTGGCTTCTAAGTATGTGAGTGGCCGAACTATAGAGGATCTTGTGACACTTTAGCATTTTCCTAGCCTTCAGTTTTTCTACCTTGTGTTGGTTACATCTTTTGGCCGATGAAGTTTTGATGAAAAATATGATTCATCTGTAAGGAGAGTTTTTGTCCAACCATGAACCTATGTCTAGTCCAGAAACCTCATGCCCACACTTGGTCTTTATGTTTTGGTGTCTTCAAGCTTATCCAACTAGTAGAAATAGAGAAGAGGAAAAATATAAACGAGAAAAACTAAATCAAAGGTCTCTATATGATTCTTTGAAGGAACAACCTCTTATGTTCTCAATAACTTAGGATCCCTCTTCTGCCCCAAAATTAAAAAGTTCCAATGCATGGTTCTCTTTAAATAAATAAATAAAGGCGAAAGAAGAGAAAGGATTCCTATGTAGAGAGGTGAAGCAAGCAACTCTGCTAGGATACTGTCCAGGCTCACTGGTAGAAGAGCAATGCTTGTGATCATGCATGACCTCGCTGGGGTAGTCTCCAGGCCTGCTAGCAGTGGACCAACAATAGAGATGAAAAATATACTTTGAAAATCTTAAGCTTGAGAGCTACACTACCCTTCCCAACTCGAAACATTGTAATTATGTTGAATCTTATGTTGTGTTCAACCGAGAAGATACATAAGGGACCATGTATAGTCATGGGGTAAGTGGAAAGGCCCAATGTAATCTACATGATGAATGAATACTCCTCGAAGAACCAAGGCCCTGCACGAAAGAGTTAACCAAAAGAAAGAAGTTGGAATTCTACTAGTGTGTCACCAAGTGTTGTAGCAGTTGCAACACCCTCCAAAATTTTGGCCTATGCTCAATTTTAGAGCCTTCCTTGGTCTTGTACATTGTTATCACAAACACTAAGACTCATTTCATGTATCTTTTTGGAGTGTTTTGTTCTCGTTTATTACTTAAGTGAAATGTCGTGTTTTAGCATGTGGGTTGTCACATCAAGTGTGAAAGCTCATTCTAGTGGTTTCAAGGGTCCATCTTTGTGTTTATGCTTTTTCCTAACTGTATAAACACCTGTTGCACTCATTCACAAAGTTTTGAGCACTGTCGCACAAGTGTCGTCACGGTCGTTGTAAAGTGTATTTGTGGTGTCTCACTTATCGTAACTGGTCATAGAGTAGTCACACATGAGAAAATGTATTGTTTGTGTGTCATGGGTGATCAGATGTTGTTGATTCATCAAGTATTCTAAGTGTTAGATCATAGTATAAGGTTTAGCACTTCACACATTAGTCTCACTAGTCTAACACTTAACCATTTCCGAAGAGGCTCCCCGACCCAGAAAATTGACCTCACCCGACCTGCCTAGACTACACATTGCGTAGTTCCAGTCCTCTAGTTGTGACCTTGACCTATGATTCTACGTAATATGCAGTTCCTAACTCCCATGACTGCTGCATTACGCAATTCCTGAGCCCAAGACCCAACCTTCACCTCTAGAATTGCGTAATCCTCTCACACAACCTAACCTTAACTACACATTGCACAAGCACAAGCCCCAAGCTCTCTCCCTGAGCCTCTAAAATTTTCAGTCCCACAATGAACCATCCTCCCTTGACTCTTAGAACTGTGCAAAATTCTCTTGCGGTGACCATCCCTTCAACCTATCCCATTGAATGCCAAAACTGCGCAGACCTATCCCTCAACCCAGCCTGAATTGTGCATTATGCAGTCTCAAGCCTCAAGCGTCAGCCCTGGTTGCTAGAACTACGCAATGTGTAGTCACTGAGCCCCCCTTTCCACCCTTCTACCTGGTTACAATTCAATCCATTAATTAGAATGCATCATTTTAGGCTAGGAGGTTTTTCAGGATGATATTGCCTTGTCATGAGTGAATTGCAGATACAAGTATCTTATCATGTGATGGTCGGATGATGAAGAAGGGGATTAAGGAGGAAGACATACAAAATACATTCCTATAGCTAAGCATGCATGCTTATCTATTAAGGAAAAGCAAAGAGACACCAACTTGCAGCCACAACTCAAGACTTGAGATCATTGAAGATTCATATCACCAATCCATGAGGAGGTGGATGAAAAGAGAATTCTCAAGCAAACATCATTCACAATAGCAGCAGTGGCTTGAAATTTCCACATCATTCAATCAATTCATATCAATAGTGCTATGTCATGTCTTTTCATGAGTTGTCATATGCCACATCATCATTGTGGACCATGTATATTGTATTCATCATAAAGTGGAAGTCCAAAGGACACATATGTAATATGGAGAGTCATGTAAGCTAAAAATTCATAGGAATTCAATCAGTCATGAGGGTAATTGAAGAGTCAAAAGGAGGGAAGAATCACCCCTTGGTTATATATACTCCCTCATTGTATGAGCAAAGGACTTTTCACCTTCGCTCCTCCCGCAAAGCATTAGAGAGATAAGCTAGTTCTTTAAGGAGTAAGGAGTGGCTCCAATGTTCCACTACTTAAGCTAGTGATGTAAATTGTAAACATTTGTCGTGGAACTTTTACTTAATGAAAAAAGCCTTCAAGGCTAGCATTTTCTCCATGCATGGATTATGAATGTTTGTAAGACTGTTATGTGGATGTCCGTATTTCATGTTTTCTTTCACATGTGCTAAGATAGTTGAACTATTTCGATTATTTTTGTACTTAACTTATTGAGAATGTGTTGTAATGGTTGTTATTGTTGTCCCATCCTTGTGGACTATTCTGCAGGATATTAGACAAATATTTCTTCATTTGTTGGTTGTAATGACCGTCGCATCCTCTGTGGACTATTCCGCTGGATGTTCGATGAATCCTTCCGGTTCGTGTGTGTCTCTTCTTGGGTGGTACTACTACCTCTCATTTAGAGGCTCACTTTTCTCCCCTCTCACAGTAGAAGAACCTTGACATGTTTACAAATGAACACTCACCAAGCACACCTCATCGCTTTTTGAAGACACCATTGCATCCATCCCTCGTGCTCACAATTAGAGCCAAGGCATATCTTTGAGATATGCAACAACCAGGCCGACATTATGGATGGGGATACTACACCAAATAGTGTGAGGTCTAATTGTGACTTCACATCGGGGAGACCCCTTGGTTGACGGATTTCCAGCACCGTCAACATATTCCAATTTTCTTTTTAGCATAATTCCAACTGTCATATTGTCATGAATATCTCCAGGTAATGCTCTCTTAATTCTATCTAGACTAGAAGGAACACTTATGATTATTCCTGTAAATCCAATTTGTGATCTTTTGTAATGAAGTTTTCTTATTTGTGCAAAATCCATCATTGGTGCCACTAATCTCTCTTCCAAATATGTCAATTATGTAACAGAGATCAATTTTACGTTTCGTCAAATATGAAGAGGTGATGCAAATGTAGGCACTTTTTCATTGAGTATTTCATTATTACAATATTTTTATATTTGTTCATTGATTTTAATGGCTTTGAAGTTTGAAGCAAGCTTTAGATAGCAAATAGTAGATAATATGTCTTTGTTAATAGATTGCATGTCCTTTCCAAAGAACAATATATCACAAATGAAACATGCATATGTAGGTGTGTCTTGCATTGATTGCAAATATGCCTCGATTGCTTTATTTTACTTTACATGTTTCTTTTGTGCTTCTTGTATTATAGCACCTTGTGCTCGTATTACAGATTTCAACTGACATAAGTGAGTGTACCATTTACTATATCCATTGGAAAAAGAAGTAGAGACTTCTTTGTTATTTTGTGTCTCCATTGAAAAATGATTATTGTCCCCATTTGATGATGTGGAATCCCTTGATACTTCAACTTTCTTGTTTTGTTTTGTTTTTTTATTATTATTGTATTGTCAATTGACAAATGCTTTAATTGAGTAGAACATCTAATAAACCTAGATTCTTTTCTAACAATATATCTACAATGTACACTTGAGATCGGCTTGCAATTTTCTCTTTTCGAGATTCTTTGGAGCATTTGTGGTGCCTTGTCATTGTGATTAATGTTTTCAATGTCCTGAATTTCCATAATTGCATGGAAATGTGCATGTGATGTAGATATTGGTACATGCATAAGGTAAAAGACTTTGGAGAAAATTTTTGATGAATAGAATCTCAAGGAAATATCTTTTGTTTCTATATTCCAGATATATATGTTAACATCAAGGAGTTCACATATCCATTGCATCGAAAAACTTTTTCCCTCTATATGTCCATATGCATATGACATTGATAAGTTTATAATATAAGCTTGCCAATCATTGATACATTGCTCTTGTTCAATATTTCTAGTACTCATGTGTTGTTGTAAGCAATTGATATCTCTATCGTCACTGCAAATGAAACAATTGTAGAAAATTTGTGCAATTTTTTTTCTCATATTAGACATATCAAACCATGGTGCAAGCATGCAAATTGACTAAAACAAAGAGTCATGGTAGTCATTGAAATTTTATCGATAGATCAAGAAACCTTGTTCAAATAAGATTTGCTCAATTGACAATATGTCAAATTGTCTAAGTGGGATTTGGTATGGACAAATGCATGGGCCAATTGTTATATCTACTGAAGCTACAATATCAATTGTGCTATGTAACAAGAGTGGTTCAAAATGTCCACATGTAATATTTTGATTATGTAGAAAATTATTACATTGATAGCCATGAATGTTTGAATTGAATCGTAGATATGCTTGGCCATTTGTAAATAGCCCAACATTGTTTGGAATTGACAACCACTTGGAGAACAATTTGATGCAAAATGCATCCCCCCATAAGCTAATTGTAGATGAAGCACAAATATAATAAGGTGTAGACAATCCTTCCAAGTACATTTCAAGATCATTAACATGATGAAGATCCTGAAGGCATTCACGAGTCAATTATGTATGCATTGAATGCAAAGAAACATCATGTCCATGAGTTAAGCAATGTCGAAAGTATTTCAGTTGAACTATAACGAAAGTGAAAAAGAACAAAAAATGAGTCAGATAGATAGTCACGAGATAATAGAAGAAGTGCTCTAATCTATGTAAATTGAATCTAGATAACTTGTGATCAATTTCTTGCAAGTTTGATCCTTTCAACGCAAATTATTTTTCATTTCCATAAAGTATATTGAGATAATCTAACAAATTGTCCAAATGTGACAATGATTTATAACATTAAGAGCATGTATTTCATTGAATGTTCAATCATCACATATGATACTAGAAATTTTTTAGACCTCATATATTATCTAGCCTGCATTGTCTTTGTGACTATCCTTTTTCCCTGTCTTTTGTTTATTAATACTCCAAAAATGAGCACCTAGCAACGTGACAAAGGAGTAGAATAAATGGCCATAAGGAACCTTGAAAATTGCATTTTTTGCAATTGAAACATGATCATTTAAAACTAAAGACATTTATGCAATTTAAAATAATAGCAACAAAAGCATTATTATTATTTTAACAAATTTCAAAAACACAATATTTAATTTGCAAATTTTCGTATTTTATTTTTTGATAATTACTATAAATTTTTCAAAATGTACAAGGCAAATAGAATGCTAAACACACATGGGAGCAAGAACAATATGAAATATAATCAGGAGAGTACAATTTTTATTAACAAATGATTTACATTTATAGTACATGTTGTGACCGTTTGGTTTCACATCCCAAGGTCTCTTGGACTCCTTTTGTCCATTCAGCTTCCACACTAACCCATTGAGGATTAGGTGTCCAACATTCCCCCCCTTAATCCGAAGGGTTATGTATAAGTCCAAGAAGAGAGTTGTAATACAAAATGTGCAAAAATGCATGGCAGCACAAGGCTGAATGTGCTCTCCGAAATGTTGGTATAAAGGGCAATGGTTTAAGGATGACCACCAACACCGGAACGCTTAGTGTAGTTCCCGGAACTCTTCCAAAACTGGCAAGAAGCTGAAGTCTTCTGCTAGAGGAAGTGCTACAATTGTTTTGAAGAGGGAAACCTTCAACCAATAAAGGGAGGTCTCACCTCGCATAAAAGGGAAAACTTCAACCTGAAAAGGGAAGTCTCAACCTGTGATGGTTTAAGGATGACCAACAACTCTGGAATGCTTAATGCAATTACTGGAACTCTTCCAAAACTGGCAAGAGGCTAGAGTCTTCTGCTAGAGGAAGTGTTCTCAATTTTGTTCCTGGAATTCTTCCGACACTAGCAAGAAGCTGAAGTCTTCTGCTAGAGGAAGTGTCCCAGATTACCAACTGAAGGCATGTTCACGGGCATCTTTGTCTCTGGCTATAACTTTGAAACTGGTGTGGCAGGTTGTGGCTCAGGCTCGCTTGATGTGGCTTTGAAGCTTGTAGATGACCATCATTTCCCCCCTGTCAGATACAAGGTGAGATGATGGAAAATATTCAGCTGCAAGACTTTTCAATACTCTGGAACAAGTTCTGACATGTGTTTGGAATATCTTCTTGGCTGTTGATGCCCATTGCCAAGAAGTGATCCATCCAAGATGAATCTTTGTTCTTGCAGGACGTTTGTTTTTGAAGCATCTGTGTGAAGGATGGCTATTTTTATGATAGTGCTTACATGGATGAAGATCAAAACAGTGATCTTTCAGATGGCCAACTCGATCACAGTGTTGGCATTTCACAATTTGTTGTTGTTGCTGTTGCGGTGGAAGAGAGGCAGACTCTGGAACAACTGGAAGTGAACTGTCATGAGGAGCAGGTGAACTATCATGAATGAATCCAGCACTTTGAAACCGAATGGGCTTTGAGTAGTCTGGGGTATGAAAGGACAAGTCCTTGTCATATCCAAGACCGGTTCTGTGCTTGTTGTGGACAAGTTGTTCCCAAGGTCTAATGATGGGCTTGGGAAGTGCAGACTGAGTTTCTGCATCTGCATGTACAACTGCTACTTTATCTAAATGCACTGTAACATTATTGTCTCGCTGTTTATGGGAGTCTGTTTCAATCTTCTGAACAGAAACAGGTTTAGAATGATGACTCCATTGTTGTAGTTCTTCTTGCTGCAGCTTTGTCTCAAGCTGCAAAAACTCAATATTCTCATGTGCATTTTGGAGACAAATTTTAATATTGGAAAGAGAGGTTTTGTTGATCTTAACCATCTCATAAACAGTGGAAAGTATTAACTTATTCAGTAGTTTCAATACATCATCTATTCTATCCATTTCAGACCAATATAATCAGAGAACTGATGTTATCTTCAGCTACAAATTGGTCTATAAAATGATAAATAATTGCAACTATTAGATGAGTAGTAGGATGCCAATATCACAAAGTCATTGTAGCAGACAGCACAGTACCAATTTCAATGTAGCAAATGACTCGCTGCTTTAATGTCCTTCTCAAATTATTCAAACTACTCACACTGTGAAAAAGAGAGTCAATATTTGACTTTCTTTGCAAATGAAATTTGTCGACAGTCTTAGTAGAGCAATCTCAACCATGTTTTGTTCATTGCAACATTGCCATAACAATGATCAAACCAACAGTGGTAAAGATATAGCAGTGTATCAAGGCTTGTCAAGCTCTCTGACATAACACTTAGCCCGTCAATTCAACATCATCATCAGACTCTATCCATCAGCATATTCAGTCAATAATACTTTGGTAATGCAAGACTTATCCCTGAAACCCTATAATGTGAACTCATACTCCACTTCATCAATACATGTCTATAGATCAACAATATCAACAGTACCAACTCAATAGTTGCTTTATCATAGGCATTTACAAAGAATAATGTGTCAATACTGTCATATCAAATCTCTAAATCTAATCTCTGTCTAATGCAAACAGTCAACAACACTCCTTGCATCAAATTAATAGATTACGTCAATTCGTAGACAAATTCACACAAAACTTTGCCCTTGGTTGCTGTAGATGACACTGGCATACGTCGACCCCACAGCCACACAATTTCTGGAAGAGTCTATTCGCAGAACTTTAACACAAAACAGATTCTATAGTTCTTTGCATGAATGGGTGGATGGGCTTCACTACTAAGAACCCGTCTCCATGTGTTGCCTGTAGAAAACGCAAGTCTCAGGAGTTTCTGGGCAGGCTTTTCAACGTCATCCCCGGATTTAGTGTCCTTGTATCGTGTTGAACATCCCTAGTGCTTACTGACGTTCTGCCCTTGAATCAATAGACAACGTTCAACGTTGCGCCATTAACTGAACACTAATTCAAAAACAACGCTTGTAACCAAATAAACTGAAATCACAATGACCACAGAAACGAGGTATCTTGTGCTCGCAAACTTCTTCACTGTTCTACAGATGGCGGGATTAACTTTTACATAAGGTGCGAGGAGAATTATAGGACAAGAAAATGATTACAGTTAAGCCAGCGTTAAAAAATCTCGGCTCAAAAATGATTGCGTTCAATCCAGCGTTAAAAATCTCGGCTCATGTCCGCTCATCATCCAATGGTTACCGACAAATACAGGCCAACGTTAAAAATTTGTTTGATTTCGACACCACGAGAAATACACCGAGACAAGACACATAGAGGAGATGCGTGCGCAGGTAGCTAACCGTCAGAAAGTGTAATGCTTGTCTTTTCTCATGAGATTTTAATTTTTTTCGGTCTTCAACCTGAATCTGTCACAACGGCAATCATCATCTCTGCAACTTTGCCATTATTTTGAACCGTGTACATCTGGATTTGGTTCAAATTTGCTTTCAAGCACGATTTCCCATTGCAATCAAGCGCAATACGGATTCAATTGTAATAAAAAACAATACAAATTGTAGTCAAACACATACCAATTGCAGTAAAAAACGTTTGTCTGCCTTCTACTCTGGACAGAGGCGTTCTTCAGCAGCGTTACTTTGTTCAAGTGATCAAATCCCTCAGATTGCATGACAGCTTCAGTGGCCCAGGACTAGGAGTCTTTGTTTTATTCCCTCCTGCTGCACTAAGCTTAATACCATGTCAGAACGTGCAAGAGCACGAAGGGCAGACTGTGCTCCAGGACATGCAATGAATTTGAGATAGACAAATCCAGCAGCGTTAAAAATGCAGACTTTACAGGATGCAGCGTTAAAAACGCAATTGGGTCAGTCAAAACATTCGAGAGATATTTCAGAGGACAGAGGCGTTGAGGCAAGTAGGACATCGTTCAGGGGACAGTGCTCAGATCAGGACAGCACTTAGGAATAGGAATGCATATGACAGACCAACATTCAATGTCAGGCCAGTGCTCAACTATTTACAGTATGACAGCGTAAACGTTTCAAATCAGGTCAGGATGACAGCGCAATAGAAGAGCAGGGCGCAAGTTTTATAAATGGTATATGGCAAACAGACAAACATTCATGGACAGACACCTTCTAACTGACAGAGAGCTAGGTAAAAGGAATATGGCAGACAAAGGTCAGGTAACGCAAAACTGACATATATATAGAGACCACAAAACAAGTGGCTCAAATTGGAGCAGGACCAGCAATCGCCTGCTCTGATACCATGTTAAACACACATGGGAGCAAGAACAATATGAAAGATAATCAGGAGAGTACAATTTTTATTAACAAATGATTTACATTTATAGTACATGTTGTGACCGTTGGGTTTCACATCCCAAGGTCTCTTGGACTCCTTTTGTCCATTCAGCTTCCACACTAACCCATTGAGGATTAGGTTTCCAACATAGAATTCAAATATTAGTTTCAAAAACAAATTACAATATAGCTTTCTATAATAAAAAAACCTTAATTTAAAATAACAAGCTTAAAACTACTTAAAACAATAATCATATTCAAAAGTTTATTGAAATAATAAACATATTCAAATGCGTATTACTATAAAGCTATCAATTGCACCATCTCCAAGTCACTAACCTATTGTTGCATTATAAAGACATTATGTATCAAATAAAATGTAAAGTATTTAGGTTCCTAGCAGAATGTAGTATTTGTTTTTTAAAACTTGGTGCAAATGGTTATAGTTCTAATTGATTGAACATATGTATGATTAACATGGTCAAAGTAATCTTTTGATATATCCACATCATAATAGTTGGAGAAAGTATCATAGCTAGTGTGTGCATATGCAGAAACAAAACGCAAACATAATTGGTGGACAAAAAACAATGCATGGAGTTAATGGAAAAAGTGAAAACTAGAAAAACTAGTAATTGATATTTCTATGTAGCAAGAAGCACCAAAGAAAAATTGTAAGTGTTTTGATCAATAAAACACACCACACATTGTTGTTTTTTGGACAAATACCTATCCAACTTTTTTTTCCATAAAAATTCTATATTTTTTGCTCTATATATGATTTTAGAATTCTTCTATCTAAATTGTCTCTCTATTTTATGACACAATAACATCAATCACATCAATCACATTAATTCTATATACTTTTTCTTCATGCATAGCCTATAAATAGTTCATATGTATTCATGATCACCCACTGATCATTCAGAGATTGACATACTTAGAATGAGGCTACATGAGAATTGTCAACAATTTATGCAAGGTACAACAATATTTATAGCACCGTATCCATGAATTTATGCAACGTACACAACACTTGTGTACAAAGACAAACTAACATTGTATTGAATGGCACTAGAGCATATATAATATATATTATATATATTATATATATATATATATATATATATATATATATATTTATATATATATATATATATTTTATTTATTTATTTATTTATTTATTTGTGCAAATATCAATGACCAAAGATGGGTAATGTCATTTTGTATCATATCATTTACTAGTAATTGAAAGCATCGCTTACTATGTCATAAGTAACAAACAACATTATAGTGACACATGACTAAAGAAAATGAAATGAAAAATCATTGCCCAATTGTAATCATTGTACTATAACTACATTAAATTGGAAATCAAGGTGGACATCGTGAGTTTGTATCATATTGTTTGCTAGCCATTGAAAGCATTATCTACTATGCCATAAATAACAAATAACATTCTAGCCACACATGACTACAAAAATTGCAAATAAAAACCATTGCTCAATAATAATCATAGTTCTATAACTACATTAAATTGCATATGTACTTTAGTAAATGTGTCAATTTGAGCAAAACATATTTCACCAAAATGGTCTAGAAATGAAATAATTTAAGCTTCTATAGCCAATCATCTTGGAATAAAGATTCCAAGTAGACATACACAACAAAAATGACTATGACATTCAGAGGTGCATGTAATATCTATTGATTTTAGCATTATAATTTGTGAAAATTCTTTCTCACATGACACATAATGAATCAACAAATTTATCATTTAAATCACACAAAAACAATTTTGTTACATGTTGGCCTTTGAAAGCAATTCATTAATCCCTGGATTTGAACAAAGATATTGCATGCAACAACACAAACATTTGCACCAAGTAAAACTACAACTAATCCACCTACCATGAAAATTGCATTCAAACTGCTCATTGTTTTTCCTCTTCTTTGTTTTATCCGATTTCTGATTATTAGTCTCCTCCTCTTCTATAAGTTGTTGCAACGATTTTGACAATTGCACAACTACACATTCCATGACTCAAAATCATTCACAATTGCATAACATTGTTTTATAACATATTCCAACCAAACTAGCAGAGATCACCTGCATCCACTATATCATCAAGTCAAATTAATATTTAACAATCTAAATAATACTACTCTTCAAAGGCTTTTTAGTATCAACTATAATAAATAATACCATGAAAAAGTGTTCTAAAAACTAATTTCGTTAGTTGAAGATGTTCAACTGTAAACAAATTAGACATTGTACTTTGAATCATACTAAATGTCAATTGACCAAAAAAGTTAAATCTAAGTATCTAAAAGTATTTGAAAAAACTTATAATTGTCTTTAAGTGTTTAGACATTAAATGCTATTAAACACCACAATTGCAAATAACAAAGGTTATAAGGTTATTTAATTACTTCTAGTTCCCTTTTGTCTTTTATTGCTTTTCACTTGTTTTGAAAAAAAAGCACATAATTGCTATATAAAAACATTAATATTATTCCATAACTCATATTTTTTTTCCTAAGTTTTGCTTCCCACCTAGACATAAATAACGTGTAATTTATCCCCAAATTAATGAACAAGAATAAAGTTAATTTTCAATTTCTGAAAAATTGTAAGGTTTTGGATATTGTCCTATCTAGATAAAAATATTTAGCACTTTAAATTTTAGAACAACTTCAAACTTGCACAAATGTCTGCAACATCTTAATTATTATGACCCCATATCTATAAAATAAAAAGCACACGCAGAATCAAATATGTCTCAGCGAATATAGCAATAACTTTATCGAATCCTAAAAATATATATTTCAAAGCTCCATTATAAATATTATGAAGACGGTAAACTAATGCATGATCTATTTACATAAAACACCTAGATTGAATAATTTATATTAGCGATTTGTATCCACGACTCTATATTTCTGTTGCTTAAATTAATTACAATTTTTTTTATAACGTCTGTTAAATGAATATCAACAACAATGTATCATGATTTACAAAAACATAAAAATATATATATATATATTATATATAATATATAATATTAATATATTAATATTGTCTAAAATTGTTAATTTAAATAAATAGTTTGTTGGGTGTGGAGCCTGATTATATTCTTTATTCAGAGGTATCACTACATTGGACTCTAGTTCATAATGTGGTGGCAATGCCACTTGTAATATTTATGTTGTAGGGGGGGTCCAGGGGGGGCGGTTGCGACCTTTGGGAGACCCCTGAAGCTAAAAATAGATGTAAAATTGCCTTGTAAAATGTTGTAATTTCATAGTCAATCTGAGCCGTTCATTAGGCAGAGATCTGATGGTAGAAGTTATGTTTAATTTAGGGTTTTTTGCCCTAGAAGGAAACCCCTCGCTATATATGAGGGAATTGTATTGTGTCTATGTAGATTTGTATTCTAAGTGAGAAAGAGAGAGGATATTGTGTGACAGTGAAGAGGGAATCACATTGGCTCTGTTGTAGGTTGTATCTCTTCAGTTTGCTGGATAATATAAAAGGAAGGAATGACTGTTTCTCCGTGGACGTAGCCCAAATTGGGTGAACCACGTATATTTGTGTCTCTCTTGTTTTATGTGTTTTCTGTAACTTGTATTTCTGCAATATATTTTGTGTTCCGTTGCTTTGTAATATATAATTTTCTAATAATTGGTATGACAGCCAAAGGTCTATTTGCCTGATAAACTCGCAGGAGAGAAGGGTTCCTGGTTCGAGTGGGAGAAATGGCGGAAGATGGTAGGTTTAGGGTCGAAAAAATTAACGTCCAAAACTATCAACTGCGGAAGATGCAGATCGAAGATTATTTGTACCAAAAAGATCTGTACCAACCATTGAGCGGAAAGCAAAGAAGCTGACGAGTATGACAGACACATAATGGAATATTTTCAACAGAAAGGCACTTGGAACAACACAGTTGTGCCTAGCGGCGTTGGTAGCCTTTAATATTTCAAAGGAAACGACAATAGAGGGTTTATTGTTGACATTGACCAAACTATATGAAAAACTCTCAGCCTCAAATAAGGTATTTATTATGAAGCATTTCTTTAATATGAAGATGTCAGAAGGTGGATCTATTGCTGATCATTTAAATGAATTTAATACAATTACCAATCAGTTAAGTTCTATAGGGGTAAATTTTGATGATGAAGTTAGGGATCTGTTATGTCTATGCTCATTGCCAGAAAGTTGGAATGGTTTAGTTAAGGCCATCAGTAACTCTATCTCTAGATCTAGTACTTTAAAGTTAGATGATGTTGTCGATGCAATCCTTAGCGAGGAAATGCGACGGAAAAGTTCCGGTGAGACATCAGGTAATGCTTTGACTGCAGAGACTAGGGGAAGAAAAATGGAAAGAGGAAAGAGCCCAGGATATTGCAGTAAGTCAAGGAAAGGAAGATCCACGTCCAGATTGGGGATAGTTTGCTAGAAACGCGAGAAGAAAGGACACTTGAAGAAAGACTGCAAGTCTCGGAAGGGAAAAGAAGGAGACGCGCAACAAGAAAACAATCATGAAGCGAATGTGATAGGTGATGTGTTGCAAGATGCTTTGATTCTTTCATTAGAAAATATTATTGATGCTTGGGTGATAGATTTAGGGGCCTCATCCCATGCCACACCTGATAGGAAACATTTTCATGATTATGTTCAAGGATATTTTGGACAGGTTCGAATGGGTGATGATAAACCCTGTAAAATCATTGGAATGGGTACAATTTTCATAAAATGTCAAAATGGAAATCAATGGCTATTGAAGGAGGTAAGGCATGTTCCAGATTTGAAGAAAAATCTAATTTCAACAGGGCAGTTGGGAGGTGAAGGTTGTGTAACTACTTTTACAGATAAAACTTCGAAGGTCACTAAAGGAACCTTGGTAATAGCAAAACCAAAAAATGTTGGTCCATTGTGTTTATGAAATGGTATTTCTAATTATGTTAATGCTTTAACCTCTAGAAGAGTAGATACGACATTGTGGCATCATAGGCTTGGGCACATGAGTGAGAAGGGGATGCAGATTCTTCACTCAAGAAATTTTTTTCTAGGTTTGAAGCATGTTGACTTAAAATTCTATGAGAATTGTGTTTATGGAAAACAAAAGAGAGTCAGATTCCTCAGAGTTGGGAAAGAAAAGAAGAGCGAAAAATTAAAGCTTGTGCATACAGATTTATGGGAACATGCTCAGGTATCATCTCTCAGTGGCTCTCGTTATTATGTTACTTTTATTGACGATGCAACCAGAAAAACCTTATAATTGTCTTTAAGTGTTTAGACATTAAATGTTATTAAACACCACAATTGCAAATAATAAAGGTTATAAGGTTATTTAATTCCTTCTAGTTCCCTTTTGTCTTTTATTGCTTTTCACTTGTTTTGGAAAAAAAAGCACACAATTTCTATATAAAAACATTAATATTATTCCATAATTGACTTTTTTTCTAAGTTTTGCTTGCCACCTAGACATAAATAACGTGTAATTTATCCCCAAATTAATGAACATGAACAAAGTTAATTTTCAATTTCTGAAAAAAAATTTGTAAAGTTTTGGATATTGTCCTATCTAGATAAAAATATTTAGCACTTTAAATTTTAGAACAAATTCAAACTTGCACAAATGTCTACAACATCTTAATCATTACGACCCCATATCTATAAAATAAAAAGCACACGCACAATCAAATATTTCTCAACTAATATAGCAATCACTTTATCGAATCCTAAAAATATATATTTCAAAGCTCCATTATAAATATTATGAAGATGGTAAACTAATGCATGATCTATTTACATAAAACACCTAGATAGAATAATTTATATTAGCGATTTGTATCCACGACTCTATATTCTTGTTGCTCAAATTAATTATATATTTTTTTATAACGTCTGTTAAATCAATATCAAACAATGAATCATGATTTACAAAAACCACTAATAAAAATAATAATAATAATATATATATATATATATATATATATTATATATAATATATATATATATATATTATATTATATATATATAATATATATTATAATATATATATAATATATAGATATATAAAACTTAATATTTTAGAATCCATTGTCTAAAATTGTAATTTAAATAAATAGCTTGTTGGGTGTGGAGCCTGATTATCTTCTTTATTCAGAGCTAACACTGCATTAGACCCCGGTTCATAATGTGGCGGCAACACCGCTCGTAATATTTACGCTGTAGGGGGGGTCCAGGGGAGGCAGTTGCGACCTTTGGGGGCAGCACCCCTGAAGCTAAAAATAGATGTAAAATTGCATTGTAAAATGTTGTAATTTCGTAGTCAATCTGAGTCGTTCATTAGTCGGAGATCTAACGATAGAAGTTATGTTTAATTTAGGGTTTTTTGCCCTAAAAGGCAACCCCTCGCTATATATGAGGAAATTGTATTGCGTCTATGTAGATCTGTATTCTGAGCGAGAAAGAGAGAGGAGATTGTGTGAGAGCGAAGAGGGAATTACATTGGATATGTTGTAGGTTGTATCTCTTCAGTTTGCTGGATAATATAAAAGGAAGCATTGACTGTTTTTCCATGGACATAGCCCAAATTGGGTGAACCATGTATATCTGTGTCTCTCTTGTTTTATGTGTTTTATGTGTTTGTATTTCTGCAATATATTTTATGTGTTCCGTTGCTTTGTAATATATAATTTTTTAACAACTAGTATGAGAGTCGAAGGTCTATTTGCCTGATAAACTCACAGGAGAGAAGGGTTCCTGGTTCGAGTGGGATAAATGGCGGAAGATGGTAGGTTTAGAGTCGAAAAATTTAACGTCCAAAACTATCAGCAATGGAAGATGCAGATGGAAGATTATTTGTACTAAAAAGATTGTACCAACCATTGAGCGGAAAGGAAAAGAAGCCAATGAGTATGAGAGACACAGAATGGGATATTCTTGACAGAAAGGCACTTGGAACAATACGGCTATGCCTAGCGGCGTCTGTAGCCTTTAATATTTCAAAGGAAACGACAACAGAGGGTTTAATGTCGACATTGGCCAAACTATATGAAAAACCCTCGGCCTCAAATAAGGTATTTCTTATGAATCATTTATTTAATATGAAGATGTCAAAAGGTGGATCTATTGCTGATCATTTATATGAATTTAATACAATTACCAATCAGTGAAGTTCTGTAGGGGTAAATTTTGACGATGAAGTTAGAGCTCTGTTATTTCTATGTTCATTGCCAGAAAGTTGGAATGGTTTAGTTATGGCCATTAGTAACTTTGTCTCTAGATCTATTACTTTAAAGTTTGATGATGTTGTCGGTGCAATCCTTAGCGAGGAAATGCGACGGAAAAGCTCACGTGAGACATCCGGTAATGCTTTGACTGCAGAGACTAGGGGAAGAAAAATGGAAAGAGGAAAGATCCCAAGATATTGCAGTAAGTTAAGGAAAGACAGATCCAAGTCCATATCGGAGATAGTGTGCTATAAATGCGGGAAGAAACGACACTTGAAGAAACACTGCAAGTCTCGGAAGGGAAAAGAAGGAGACGTGCAACAAGAAAAAAATCATGAAGCGAATGTGACAGGTGATGTGCTGCAAGATGCTTTGATTATTTCATTAGAAAATATTATTGATGCCTAGGTGGTAGATTCAGGGGCCTCATTCCATGCCACACCTGATAGGAAACATTTTCATGATTACATTTAAGGAGATTTTGGATAGGTTCGATTAGGTAATGATAAACCTTGTAAAATCATTGGAATGGGTACAATTTTTGTAAAATAGAAAAATGGAAATCAATGGCTATTGAAGGAGGTAAGGCATGTTCCAGATATGAAGAAAAATCTGATTTCAACAAGGCAGTTGGGAGGTGAAGGTTGTGTAACTACTTTTACAGATAAAACTTGGAAGGTCACTAAAGGAGCCCTGGTAATAGCAAAAGGAGAAAAGGTCAGTACATTGTATTTATGCAATGGTATTTCTAATTATGTTAATGCTTTAACCTCTACAGGAGCATCTACGACATTGTGGCATCATAGGCTTGGGCACATGAGTGAGAAGGGGATGCAGATTCTTCACTCAAGAAATTTGTTTCCAAGATTGAAGCATGTTGATTTAAAATTTTGTGAGAATTGTGTTTATGGAAAACATAAGAGAGTTATATTCCTCGGAGTTGGGAAAGAAAAGAAGAGCGAAAAATTATAGCTTGTGCATACAAATGTATGGGGACCTGCTCAGGTATCATCTCTCAGTGGCTCTCATTATTATGTTACTTTTATTGATGATGCAACCAGAAAGACCTAGATTTATTGTATTCGAAATAAATCTGATGTATTTGATACTTTCAAGAAATGGAAAGCTTTGGTTGAAAATGAGACAGAAAAAAGGTTGAAGTGTCTCAGATCAGACAATGGAGGTGAATATTACAGCAAAGAGTTTGATATGTACTATTTAGAGAATGGAATTCACAGAGAGAAGACAGTTCCAGGAACACCACAAGAAAATGGTGTGTCAGAAAGGATGAATAGAACAATCATGGAGCGTTCAAGGTGCATGAGATTGCATGTAGGATTGCCTTTACAATTTTGGCAGATGTTGTAGATATTGTTGTTTATCTAGTAAACAGAGGGCCTTCAAATTCCTTGGATGGTGGTGTTTGAGAGGAAAGGTAAATTACTCGTTTTTAAAAACTTTTGGTTGTGAAGCCTTTGTCCACATTAATAAAGAAAATAGAACAAAGCTTGAGGCAAAATAAAAGAAATGTACCTTGATTGGATATGGTGTTAATGATTTTGGTTATCGCTTTTATGATCATGAAAAACACAAAATCATTAGGAGCAGAGATGTCATATTCAATGAAAAGGTTTTGTCTAAGGATCAGCTGCATAATAAGAAATAGGAAAAAGAAAACAAAGAATACACAGTGCTTGATGAGATCACAGAAAAAATGATGGTGCCTGAAAATCATAATGATCAACAGCCAGAACAATAACCACAACAACAACAAGCACCTCAAACACCTGGAAGTGGTGTTAAAAGATCTGCCAGGATAGGTAGACCCCCTGAATGATACTCTCCTTCATTATATTATGTATTGTTGACTGATTCTCGTGAACCAGAAAGTTATGAAGAAGCATTGAAGGTAGAAACCAGGAAGAAGTGGGAGCAAGACATGAAAGAAGAGGTGGACTCCTTAACACATAACCAGACTTGGGACTTAGTCAGGTTGCCTGCAAGTAAAACAACATTGAAAATAAATGGGTTTATAGGTTGAAGGAAGAATATGGAGGTAGAAAAAGGTATTAATCTAGACTTGTGGTTGAGGGGTTTGCACAGAAAAAGGGTATAGACTTTGATGAGATATTTTCCCTTGTTGTTAAAATGATTTCAATAATAACTATTTTAAGTCTAGTAGCTGCTGAAGATTTGCATCTTGAGCAGTTAGATGTAAAGACAACTTTTCTCCATGGTGATTTGGAGGAAGAGATATATATGCAACAACCACAAGGATATGAGGTAAAAAGGAAGGAGAAACTAGTTTGCAGGTTGAAAAAGAGCTTGTATGGTTTAAAATAGGCTCCAAGGCAGTGGTATCTAAAATTTGATAGGTTTATGTCTGAACAAGGTTATTCTAGATGTCACTCCGATCATTGTGTTTATCTCAAAAGGAAAAATGATGGCAGCTATATTATATTGTTATTATATGTAGATGACATGCTTTTTGCAGGTTCTAACATGCAGGAAATAAATGTGCTCAAAAGAAAATTGGCAAACTCATTTGCAATGAAGGATTTGGGTGTT
>APFE030665160.1:189664-250738 GCA_000404065.3 Pinus taeda
GTGGTTCAAGCATTGCTCTATAGGGATATGTTGATGCAGATATGGCGGGTGATAGAGATAACAGGAGGAGCACAATAGGGTATGTGTTTACTGTAGGTGGAACAACTGCCAATTGGGTTTCAAAACTGCAAAGTGTTGTTACACTCTCAACAACGGAAGCAGAGTGTGTTGCTACTACAGAGGCTAGTAAAGAAATGATTTGGTTACAAAGGTTGCTGGATGAATTGGGTAAGAAGCAAGAGTTGGGTAGGTTATACAGGGACAACCAAAGCACCATACATCTTGCAAAGAACTTTGCATTTCATTCCAAGATAAAACATATACAACTCAAGTATCCTTTCATACGGTCAACATTGGAAGATGGAAAGTTGAAGCTGGAAAAGATACACACTAGCCAGAATCCTGCAGATATGTTAACAAAAGTTGTAACCAGGGAGAAACTGAGATTCTACTCAATTTCAATTGTCTTCAAGTATGATGAAGAAGATGAGAAACAACCAGGTCCAAATTGGAGTCATTGTCCAACAAATGAAGAAGCAATGGAGTTTCTATAATAAGTCTCCAAGTGGGAGATTGTTGGGTGCGGAGCTTGATTATCTTGTTTATTCAGAGGTATCACTGCATTGGACCCTAGTTCATAATATGTCGGCAACGTTGCCCATAATATTTATGCCACATGGGGGGTCTAGGGGGGGCAGTTGTGACCTTTAGGAGCCCTCCCCCCCTGGTGGTGGGATTGGGGGCAACGCCCTTGAAGCTAAAAATATATGTAAAATTGCCTTGTAAAATGTTGTAATTTCATAGTCAATTTGAGTCATTCATTAGGCGGAGATCTGACAGTAGAAGTTATGTTTAATTTAGGGTTTTTTTCCCTAGAAGGCAACCCCTCGCTATATATGAGGGAATTGTATTGCATCTATGTAGATCTATATTCTGAGCGAGAAAGAGAGAGGAGATTGTGTGAGAGCAAAGAGGGAATTACAACGGATCTGTTATAGGTTGTATCTCTTCAGTTTGCTGGATAATGTAAAAGGAAGGACTGGCTGTTTCTATGTGGACGTAGCCCAAATTGGGTGAACCACGTATATCTATGTCTCTCTTGTTTTATGTGTTTTATGTGTTTGTATTTCTGCAATATATTTTATGTGTTCTATTACTCTGTAATATATAATTTTCTAACATAGTTTTCAAATTTAAAACAAAATTGATTTAGGGAAGGGAAAAAGAAAATCAAACATAGAAATTATTTGCTTGCTTATTTATTTTTATAAAAATTTAAATTTAAATTAAACATTTTTTTCTCTAAATGTTACACAGTGAATGTATAATAATAACTAATTTACTAGATATTTAACTTTTAGTTCATAACATATCAACTAATGATAGACTTGATCATAGGCCTCATTTAATTTGTTTATAAAAAAAAATAATAATAACAGTGAACCTGGATTTTAGAAAACAAAACCCAAAAATTATATTTTCAATCTATATTGAATAAAAAAATACATCACAAGCCAAATATGTATCAGAACATAAATAAAGCATGGACGATAGAGTAAGTTACAATTTGCAGGTAATAAATGACATCATTACTCTGAAATATCAACACAAACGATAAAAACCATGAAGCAAGATAATTTGACCAGTGCTGCTCATTTCCTTATAAAACAATAGAGCACTCTCATCTCACCTAATATCAACATTAATGTATATGTGAATAATTTTGATTAAAATAATATTTAAATATAACGCTTATTGCAATCTCCGTTCAAATTTTCAGCACTCGCACTAGCTTCCATGTAGTATTGTAGTTGGAGCCGATTTGCTCGAGGACTGTCAATAGTCAGGAGTGTCTAGAGAGACCATTCAAACGACAGAGACGACTTCTGACCTAATAGGCAAACCCGATTTCCGACTTGCGTTCGGCAGGGACGACAAAATAAATATGTACGTATAGTGGGGTGTGTTTACAAGGAGTCGAATGGGTCATGGAATTTCATATCATCGTTCAAAAGACAATGCTGACCTCCGACCTCATAGCCAGCTCGACCTCCAACTTGCTCCTAGCAAGGCCCAAAAAAGAAAACATATATGTATAATTGGCCTCCTTACAATTTATTATTTTGTTTTTTCATATAACATATTATTTAATAATCTTTTTTTTTTTTCAATAAAAAGATAATTTGAATAAATTATTCTTTTAAGGAAAAATGTTTAAAAGATGTGAACTAGTTATTCCTTCTTTTTTCAAATACTAATGATACATACTAATCATATGTGTGTGTGTGTGTTTGAACTATTTCCTTGCTTATTTATATTTATAAAAAACTTAAATTTACATTAACAATTTTTTGTTCGCCAAATGTCACACAGTGAATGTATAATAACAACTAATATCATTAGATATTTAAGATTTAATTTATAACATATCAAGTCATGATAAACCTGATCATAAACTTCTTTTAACTCGTTTATAAGAAATAATAATAATAATAACAATGAACCTGGATTCTAGTAAACAAAACACAAAAATTTATATTGAATAAATCCCAGGAGGTCTTGGATAAACGGTGATCATGTGCTCTGTTAAGGCACACCTTGATGTGAAGTCACTGGTTCAATTCCTCGCCCCGATCGGGGTGATATATTGGACACGTTGAAGATGTAGTCGTGTTGAGCATACAAAAAGAAAATTATATTTAGTAAAAAAACTAAATTACCAACACAATAATTTAATCTCACATAAATGTATACACCAATAATTTTGATTAAAATAATATTTAAATCAAATAGATATCCCAACCTCCATTGATTTTTTCTGACCTCGCACTAGCTCGTGTGAAGTATTGAAGCTGGAGCCGAATTGGTCGTGGAGTGTCAGTAGTCGGGAGCGTTTAGAGAGACCATTTGAACGACAATGTTGATATTTAACCTCATAGTGGGGGCCGACCTCCGACTTGTCTTCAGTAGAGGCCACAAAAGAAATATGTGTGTATACTTATGCGTGTTTACAATGGCCACCTCCGACCTCATAGCTAGCCCAACCTTCCGACTTGCTTCTACAAAGGCCCACAAAAGAAACATATGTGTCTATAATTGATTATTTTGTTTTTGCATATAACATATTATTTAATAAATGTAATTTAAAATACTTTATTTTTTATTGATAAGAAAATAAGTTCAGCAACTTATTTTTATAAGACAAATTTAGTTAAAGCAATTGTATAGAAAGATTATTATTCTTTCTATATAAAAGTTTAAGATAACAAATTAAAAAACTACGTACAAATTAAAACAAAATAGTATTAAATTGTTTAAAAAATATGAACAGTTATCCCTTGCTTAAAGAAAAAAATAATGTGAATATGGTTCATAAATTACAAAAGTCGAAAACAACCAACTTAAACGACAGTTGCAACTTCAAGATCGCTTGAAACTCAACCTTTGCCAAGATGGGTCAGATGTCGACCTTTTCCTTATGATTCTTCTCCACAGACAGGCTGACTGCCCGACCACGAAGTCAAACCTGATCTTGACTATGGGTTTCTTTCAACCCCAAAGAAACCTAAAAAACTGAAATGGAGAGAGATGCCCTTATTCTATATTTGATTTTTTTTAATGTACTCTTAAGATTGTGGCTCATGCATGTTCCTTTATGCATAAAATTTAGGAAGAACGTACATTAGAAAATCCCACTGTTGGAAACTCAGAACACTCGTAGCATTGGTCTCAAATGTTCTCCAATATCGTTGAAAGTTGTATTTTGACGTCAATTCTTTTATGTTTTTTGTTTTTCTAGTTGGGAATTATCCGACGTTGTAATTTCTCACCAGTTAAACTATAACTTTTATTCCAATAAATTTAGTGTTCTGAAAAACAAATTAATAGCAGCAATGTGTCCTATGACAATGGACTAAATGTAAAAGCCATGAGAGAACTCACATACGCATGATGAAACACTGAACTGCAAATTTAACAATCAAACAAAACTTATTTATTTATTTTTTCACATATTGATTGCACAAGGGCCTTGTGGAAATGGAAATATCGGTCAACTTCCGACATCATAAATTTTAGAAACTTAAAATGTTGCGTATATGCGTCGGGCCCGACATAGGTCGATGTTATTTTCTTTGCCACCTAAATATTTATTCCAATAGAACTTTGACTCCCCGACTATTTAAAAGACCACGACATCGAGTTCCCCTGGAGACCTTGTTCACGAGTCTCGTAAAATGGAAAAATGCGTCAACTTCCAACATTTCAAATTTTAGAAACTTAATAATTAACACACTCTTGTGTCTATGTGTTGCGCTTGGTTGAGTTCAAAGTTATTTTCTTTCGGAGCTAGATGTTTATGTCAATAGAACTTCAAACCCCTGACTATATAAAACAACATGATAGGGATTCAAAGCTTCCACCTTGCTCACGAGCCTTCTGAAAATGCAAAGATCCCTATACTCTTGACTTCGCAACTTTCAGAGTAAATTACGGGAAATCTTCGTCATAACCGCTATAGAAAAACATGGAATCAAGGTCGATAGACAATTTAAAAGCATAACATATGGAATCATCGTCAATGCCTTGTTCACAGGGCTTCCACAAATGCAAAGATGGGTTGACCTCTGACCTAGTTGTGGTCAATCACAACTGGTCTATTCCTACAACATTGCATCCAAACCATCGAAACTCGACCCCACAATGTATTTAACTCTTTTGTTAAGAAATAAAATCACCCATTAAAACAGAGTTTGCTCACAGAGAGAACTCAAAAACTCACCAGGTTTCCATCTGTAGAAACCGACAATCCGCTTATCCAAACAATTGTTATGCTCTATATTCTAAAGTCTCACCTGCAAATTTTGCGAAACAATGAACCATTAGAACTCCAAATTATGCACCACGATGATTAAACAAGAAATTAATGTCCATATATTTACCTATCAGATGGTCCTTGAGGAAGTTGGCAACCCTATGTCCTGCCACATAACCAAACACCTTCAACGTTCCGCACAAAAAAGTTTATTGCTCACATCCAACGAATTAAAAAATAACTCACTTGGCAACAATGAAAGCCTGACAATGAGGAGTTATGCCGCGCTGAAAACGCAGGCACATAAACAACAAATCTAGCCTCAATGAACGCCACAACACCAAGAAAAAAACAAAATAGCCCATCTGAACATTGAAAACAACTAAGTCCGCTTATTGATAATCCATTAACCATAATAAATTCTCAACCAACACTCTTTAAACAAAATTTACACCACCATAACTTAAAGCAACCCAAGTTAATTCCCAACTATACGAAAGATCGCCATTTCTTATACCTACACTGTACAATTAGTTCAACCCGGTCCATTGTGCATCGTAGGATGATGCCGACTCTCGAAATCCGAAGCCAAAGATACAGCAATAGACTAACGTCAACCAAAAACTTAATGTTAACTATAAAAAATAAAAAAAATATACTAATACAAACAAACTAATAACTTAAAACTAATCATAAATATCACTACATAAACAATAACATAAAAACTTGCCTCACACAAACAAATTTAATTGATAAAATCTATCAATATAGTAAAAATAAACATGACTTAACAAAACCGCTAAGCTCGATTGGATTTTAATTATTTAACTGGAATAATGCTTATTAATGTTGCATATACAACACACTTTTTTTTACAAGTATAAAAGCAATCTACATAGTACTTTCTTTTTGAAAAAAATATATATATGTTTTCATCCGCGAGGACTTTGATCATTACAAATACGTTTGTCACATTAAAGGATGATACGTGAGAATGGTTCAAAAATTCCTGAGAATTAAACAAGAAAATACAATACTCACAGCAAAGTCCACCAAAGCACGAAATTACGAAAAAGTTTTTTGGTAACTTTTGACCACCTAAGGGCCACCCCTACACATGTATAAAATTACATATGCTTCACTAAAGCACCTTTTATAAAACATATTATAATAAGATTCTTTGTCCAATTTAATAAATTATAACCATTGCAATTAAACTACACACTAATGTCCGCTCAAAACTTTTAATACCAATTCTTTTATTTTAAATCATCATTAACATGTTGAATTTTTTTAAAAAAATGAAATTGACAATAAAATAACATATTAGGTTGATCTTAGTGTTTAATATTTATTAAAATTAAATTTGATTTATCATATCTATATTCAAACATGATTTTTATGTGAAACAAATATTACTAAATAGTAAGTCCAAGGGTTAATTTAGTTGGTCAAAATCAATGCCTCGCCATCAGAAGGTCACAACCAATCTCCCTGAAGCTTTTGGGGTCGGGCCTTGCTAGTGAGCCACCGAGCTAGATTCCCTTTGACCAAAGTGTCCGCGTAACAAAAATAAAATTACTAAATAGTTATAATTATAAATATTTTGAAATTGTAATTTAATATGATGTAAATATATTAAAAAAAATCTTTTTCAATTTTTAAAATTATTAAATTCATTTTTTTTTAATCCACATGTTTTATAAATTTTGTGTAATATTATTTGTGAAAGTGTGTTTATAGTAACAACACTTGATGCCAATCCAAAATCAAAATATTCTTAATTTTTTTAAATTGTTGATCACCTTCTTTATATCTTTCAATTTCTTCTATTTATAATTTTGGTAATACATTTTTTTAGTTTTTTTTTTAAGTAATTATAAACATTTTGAAAATTTAATTTAATATAAATATACATATGTTTATAAAAAACATGTTTTTCATTTTCAATATTCTAAATATTATAAAAATGACGAATTATTCTAATCCCCTATAAACATGTACACTATTCTATTTCATTATAAAAACTTGTTTTGATTCTATTCTTTATATAAAAAAAATCTTATAATTTTGTATCACATTACATTTTCTTTTGAAATGATATATTTAATAATTATTATGATATTGCAAAGTGACTTCTTCTTTCCAAGGATTGTTTACCATACTTTATTTTCTTGACCTAGCACATTTATTTTCTCTCATTTGAACTTCCTACCTGCTTAATTACATTTTTAATTAACTAAACAATTTATTTTTCATTCTTGTCAGTGGAATCTTTTACCCTTTTAACTCAATATAAATTTTGAATAATTTATTATATTAATTTATTATTTAAAGTTATTAAATAAAATAATATATTTTTAAATTTATGTTGATAAACTTATGTTTTATATAACATTCATATTCACTTCATTTTGAATCCATGCACTTGTTATCTTCTTAATTAAATATTTTATTATTTGAATCTTTACTTTATATGTACTATTGAATTTTGTAATGTGCAAAAATTTTCTATTTCTTTATATATATAATTTTTGTTATTTATTTTTAAATTATTTTATATTTTAAATTATAATATAAATAAAATTTTATATATATTTTTAATTATTTATAAATTATACTTATTTTCGGAGAGATTTTTTTTTTTTTTTTTTTTTTTTTAACTTTCTCTAATATGGTATTTATATAATTCTGCTTTTAACCTGGCTTAACTAACCAAAGCATGTTCAGCATACTTTCTTTCAATTCATAGTGGACCTAGTACATTTAGGGAAGGAAAATAAGATATCCCTTTGACGTTGGAAAATGAGAATAAACTTTCCCAAAAAATTATTGTTGAACTGATTTACTTGGTTGAGTATGTTTTAATTTTATTTTTTAAGGATAAAGGAAGGTTTTTAATTAAGAGCTTTTTTTTATATTAAAAAATTCTATTTTAACCATAATTTAAATTCTTATTTAATTTAGTATGTGAGTGTGGATTTAAATTTTTTGGTTTTGTTTTTAGGTAGTTTTTAATTTATAACAATAATTTTTTACGATTTTTTTGGTTTTTTAATCAAAATTGTCTGAGATTTTAAAAATTGGTTTATGTTGTTTAATCTGTAAAATTTCAAGTGCTTTTCACTGTGCTAAATCTATTTATTAATTTTAAATGCATTAACACAAAATTAATTTTTTTTTTATGTTTTGCTAGAAGCTAGTTGAAAAAATCATCTATCAGTTAGGGACTACCTTTTTATCATTTTAGTTATTATCTAAATTTAATTAAGAATTATATTAATTAATTGAAATTTGTGATAAATTAATTTATTATTTTAAATACTTTTGAACTGGTTAATCTGACTTTAAAATAATTATATAATCAATATTTTAAGTAGGATTCAATTTTATTTCAAGAATATATTAAAATAAGATATTACAATTTTTAATTTTTTTATTAATAAATTTTGATTTAAAAAATCAAATCCAAAACCATTAGAATACAATTTATATTGTTGAATTTAGGCTTCTGTGATCCATATCAAGTTTTATGAGAAGATTTTTTCTGGTAAATCACACTTGGATGCTTTTGTCGACGTGCTTCGAACCAACCTGTTTGATTCATCGTTAGGGCAAATTGAAGAACTAGATCCTGGCTACAAGTTAAATAGAAGAGCAGATCATCCACTAACTGTATTAGATTAGCCATTAGTAGATGTACAGTTGGTAGATGATCTACTCTTGTGAACCACATTGGTTAGTTCGAAACACCTTAACAAAAGCATCCCACTATAATTTATAAAATATTATATCAAATAGAAATAAACCATACCATCTCTAACAACACAAATGATAATGTCTTCCAATTACTTAAAAAAAAATATAACTTCAGACTTAACAAAATCTAAATTTTATCATTTTAAAACATTTTTTTTTCAAATTCTTGTCTTGCATGGGGATCTTAATCTTTTTATTAAAATATAATTTTTAATTAGGATTATACCAAATAATTTTTGAACGATTTACGATAATTATTTTCTGGTGGAATGTTTTCAAACCTACTAATAAAATTCTTCTTTCAAGAAATATAAATCTATCAAATCCAACCTTTCACTCTTTCTTATTTTAATTTTTTATTATAAAAGCAACCAGAATATAATAATCTAATGTTTTCAAACCTACTAATAAAATTCTTCTTTCAAGAAATATAAATCTATCAAATCCAACCTTTCACTCTTTCTTATTTTAATTTTTTATTATAAAAGCAACCAGAATATAATAATCTCAATCACCTTGAAATTAACGGTGTATGGTTTGTATTCTGTATATTTTCTTCCCACTATCGATGTTTCTACTATTTTTTAATATATTTATATTAAAATTATTCACCATTTAATTAATATATTTAAATTTACCATTTAATTAATATATTTAAAATTATTTTTTAATATAAAATTTCTATACACTCCGAATACAACCGACGATATTTGTGGTGTAGATTTGAAAGACGAATTCCGCAAAGGGACGATAAAATTATGACGGCAATTTGGATGCATTACGTGTTCAGTGTTATACGGATAATTTCCATGATACTTGAATGGTCCTGCGAGTGCCTTCTTTTCTTCTATCTATTTCTCCTCTGCAACATCTCGGTTAGGGAGGTGGGGTGACATAACCAATAGGCAAAAATGTCTATGGCTACGGCAAGCGTTTCGCCTTGCCTGTCACTCACGCACCAGCGAGCCTCGATGTGCAGACCGTCACATTCCTCCTTTTTTATACCAAGGCGTCCTCTGTTACAGTCTCGTCGGGTGAAGGTTAACGTTCGTTTCAGCTTGCAGCAGTTGCCGCCCCCTGACCAGCTGGACGCTTACGTGGACATTCCGAGGCTCGTGAGCAGGGCGGAGGGGCTGCTCTATACCCTGGCCGATGCTGCCGTCGCAACGTCCGACAGTGTTGCCCCTGATCAGAAGACCAACGGAGGCTGGTTCGGCTTTATTGCAGATGGATTAGAAGGCTTTCTTAAGGTAGGTAATCTTTCTTGTAATATATGGGCTTCTGTGTTTCAACTTATGACCCATTGTTTATAAATTTGTACTCTCTGAAGATTGATTGTAGTAGAAATTCGATGTTATTTTGCTAATATGGAGTCTATGGCCTTCGAATTATGTGCCAAATAACCGAAGCTTTGTATATACTCGAATTACTGCTTAAACTTGATTTGAATTTTCATCGTAGGTAACTTTCAACGGTTTCCAGTATGAAGCGTCTTAGCCAAGTGACGAATGTTTGAGATTTTCTAGTTTGCGTTCAGGTTATTTGAAAAGAGTTCAAAATGAACCAAATTGTAAATTAAATAGAGGAAACTGTTGACTGAATGCTTGCTTAATATTTTTAATTACCGCCAACCATTCAACGCCGAGGTCGAATTGTAGTTGGCACTAGGGCGACCGCTTGCTTGCCCATGAAGAGCTGGATTTTTCAGAGAGCTGAACATACTACACGCTTTGGGGGCCACTGAACCTGGTGGGAAATATCTCCATTCCCTCTTGACCAACTAGTCCAGTCCCCTTGGTTAAATTGTTAGCTGCCTCTAATATTTAATTTAATTTAACTAGTTGGGCAGAGATAAGCCAGGTGCATTTTACAGCCACTATAAGGGAGGTGTGCAATGTCCACATGGCATAAGTTGGCCCAATCTAATATTTATAGAAACAAAAAAAGCTTGGCATGAATGGGACGTGTCACATTGATGCTTACAATCAAAATATATAAAAAGCATTCCTGTTCTTAAAAATAAAATTTACAATATTAATTCACAAACACATCCATACCAGCTTAGATCCATTTTAACTTTGGGTTCTTTTAAACATAGAGAAATTTGTATCTCAATATTTTTTGATACCTTTTGGTGCTTAATAGATCTGGAGTTCAGATGAATCTATCCTGGTATATTAATGTCTACATGTTACTAAAATGAATTAATGGGACTGAAAACAAATACATAAATATAATAGAGATATCAAACTAGACAACTCACAACATCAGTTCTGCACTGAGATGGAGGCACCTTATATGATGTATTTAGGCACCTAAAAGTGATAGATTATATGTCATACTTTTGAGTTAGTATAATTTCACAAAGGCAGGGTTGTCAAACCTAGAGAAACAACAGAGATATTTGGTCATGATTGTCAACATAAACTCTTTCTACCATCGCGAATTTATTACACATTTTGTGGAGAAGGCTTACCATATAATTATTGGAAACACAATCCTCATTAATGCAATGGGAGTGTGGTGGGCACCTCAAGTCCCAAGATCAAAACTTGGTTACGATACATCTAGTTGTGGTGCCATCAATGTTTAAATGGCATAATAATACTGGTTACGATACATCTAGTTGTGGTGTCATCAATGTTTAAATGGCATAATAATATATTTATTAGTGCTTTTGCACCTTCTTAGTGATTTGTATTGCTGCAAGTACTTGTTCTTTTCTCTCTACCTTCACATCTCTACCTAATGATACATAGGAACCCTCTATTTTTTGTCATTTTCCTTTTTTTTCTTTATTTTACTTAAATAGTCATCTTTTTATTAGTTGTCGGGCATTTTCATACACAACAGGGTCTTTTTTAGTACATCAGGGGTACTTTGGAGTCAAATAGGGCTGCTGCCTATCACTTATATTGTTTGGGAATTAATGAGTTGGAAATGTACGTTATAGAATATTAATGTTGATGATGGTTGCATTAAACACAAGGTCATGATTGTAATAATATTGTTTGTTGGTAACGTGGTCCTTTTAGCCGCCTTGCTCGGGCTCTTCATAAATGATTTGATGTCATGCAATGGTGTAGTCCTCTTTAGCCTCCTCACCCAAGGCTCTTCATAGACTACTAGATGCCCTTGCTAGCTTCTTTGAGCTCAACTATGTTGATGTTTGTAGCTCAAACATGTACTTCTACATAGGCCTAAGTGTTTAGGTGTGCGAAAGTCACCTAATACACCCTTTGTTGAAAATGGTTGTTATTGCTGCCAAAGGCTGTCCAAATGAAAGAGAAAGATACATAATCAAATAATATATTTTGAGACCTTTCCAATGATATATGGCATGCCTTCTAACTCCTGGTTGAGGATTAGTGATTTTTTGAATATTCATTATACATCCTCCTAGTTGCACAAGTCGGCCTAGCCAATGGACAAGTCGACCCAGCCAGTGGACAAGTCAACCCTACCCTAGACCCAAAATGCGCTATAAATCGGTGTGAGAAGGAGTATTTCTAACAACTTGCTCAAGCATCCGATTATGTTTTTAGGAGAGCAAAGGAGCAAATATGAGGTTCATACATCATGGACCAACACGAAGTGAAGTGAAGCCAAGTTAGAGAGGCATTGTGTGTGAGGTTTTTTTGGCACATCTTTTGGGAAGGGTCTTGTTCTGTTTAGACGCTGAGTTTCAGTCTTGGTTGAGGCTAAGTTTTCAGTCCTGTCGAGGTTGAGTTTTGGTCCTACTTGAGGCCAAATTTTCAATCTTGTTGAGGTCGAGTTTCAGTCCTGGTTGAGGCTGAGTTTTAGTTCTTGTTGGAGGCAAAGCTTTGTTGGGGATCAAGTTGCAATCCTTGTGGAGGCCAAGTTCTAGTTGAGTTTAAGTACAAGCTACTAGGAGGGCAAACCTTCTTTTGAATAGTTACTAAGCCTAAATATTGTCTCTTAAACAATAAAACAATTGTAAGTTGGTGCTTACTGAGGATTGGAGTCCTCATCTTCGTGACAGATTGGAGCCTGCAATTTTTGTTGGATGGTGCTTATAGAGGATTGGCGTTCTCACAAGTGTTGTAATAAATTGAAGACTGTTTGAAAAGCATTCAAGTGTTCTTTCTTCAGGTTTGGATTTCCACTTTTACGTCTGTGTTTATGCATTGTGTTGATGATTGATTATATGATGTGATTTTAGTTTTAACATTTAAAGTGAAAAGAATTTAATTTGTGTGATACTGATTCACCCCCCTCTTAGTATCACTGTGTATTTCCAACAATTGGTATCAGAGCATGATTCTTCAAGAATAGTCTAACAATTGGAAGAAGATCTTACAGGGGCCATTGCTATTCAAGAATGCTCAATCAAAATTCCTTTGTTTGATGGAGCAAATTTTTCCTTTCGGAAGATAGGAATCAAAACCCACTTAATGTCTCTTGGTGCTGAAGTTTGGCAGTCTATTTTAGATGGATATAAGGTTTGATCTTCTCCTCCAACTGATCAAGATGGGGAAAAGGCTTATGTATCCAATGCAAAAGCTATGAAGTCCACCTTAACTGGCTTGTTAGATTAAGAATTTGTAAGTTATGCAGTGTGAATGAGCTAAAGAGATGTGGGACAAGCTTGTAAGCAACTATGGAGGAGATCACAAAGTAAAGAAGGCAAAGATTCAAACTTTCCAGAGACAATTTGAAAGCCTGAAAATGAATGATTAAGAAGATGTTGTTGCTTATTTCCCGAGTAGATGAATTGCTTAATTTTCTTGAAGGAATTGGTGAAACAGTTGAATAAACAACAATTGTTCAAAAAATTATGAGGTCTCTTCCTCTACATTTTGATGCCAAAGTCTCTGTCATAGAAGAATTAAAGGATTTGGAGATTCTAAAAATGGACGAGCTTCACGAAATTTTCACTACATATGGAATGAGGATAGGAGGTTCATCACATAAGGAAGAAACATTTAAAGCATCTAAGAAGTCAAGAAAATGCAAGTCTGGTGACTGCTCTAGTGATGAATCATGGATCCTTATCTCTGGCGATGCGATCCTTGACTAACACCTGCAGGTTTTGGTCTAACGACAATCATGATTCCCAACAAGTCACATGAGAGCGTAGGTCACGAGTTCGATACACACTCGGCTTGCATTGGGGGGTTGATTGTTGGACATTGGATAAACCAACGCTCCCCGTGTGTCTCGTGACATGGACTAACCGCCTCTTGTGGATCCTTATCTCTGGCGATGCGATCGTTGACTAACACCTACAGGTTTTCTTCTAACGACAATCATGATTCCCAACGGACCCCTTGGATGCATCAATCTGTTCTTAAGTGACTTGGATCTTAGATAGTGACTTTGCTCCAATTACAAAACTTCTTGTAGCTCTAAATTCAAGGTTGCTTTCTAACCTATGCTTTGATACCATGTTGGAAATTCAATAGCAAGTATGAATTTCTGATCATGATAATTTATTATTACCTTTTACTTCTTTGTTATTCATTAAACAATTATCGATTTAGCAAGAAAATTAAAGATCACAGTGCACTAGATACAAAGGATACCAGAAGTTAGGCTAGAGGCCAGGGAAAAACCCATCAATCCTTTCCTTATAGATTCTTTGTTAACAAGATAAATCCAAGTCAAACTAACCAATGATCCAAATGGCAAGTCAACCTTTTACCAACAACCCAAATTTTGCCATAATTCTATCAACATGTTCTTTAATAAGTTTGCCACCTGTCTATCCTCAGATGCCACGTCCCATAGGGATAGAAGTTCGCATAAACACAGAAGCAATAATGTCTTAGGTAGCTAGGATCCACATAAGTATAGTCTTATAGAAAGCTCAGATACACAGAGGTATACTTCCATAGAAAGACTTGGATCCACAGAAGGATGATCACAGAAGTATAATCCTTAGGAAACTTCGCATGTTATAGAGAGAAGGTACCACAGAAGCTCGCATCATCACAAAAAAACAGTGCCAAGAGACTCACATATCACATAAAATGTAGTGCTTCAGGAGGTTCATATGTCTCAGAGATGCCATGGATGTCCAAAATTTTCCACAGACGAAGTCGAATTGGTTGCCAAGTGATGGAGTATAGATGCCAATATATAGTTGTTCGTTCATGTGAAGAGACACATCCTTAGGGCAGGCTGACTTGTCTTTTGGAGGGTAAATTTGGTCAACTTGGAGACACTAAATATGTCTTTTAAAAATCAATTTTCTTTTTCTTTCAAATGTCCAAATGGGACACGATACAAATAATTTTTTTTGGTATGAAGAACATGTTTAACAAAATAAATACATCAATAATAAAATATATTTATGAAGATTGAACCTAGTTACAACTTCAACAGGGAAATCCTACTGAGGTGATATTAGGTAGGATTTCTAAAAACTCGCGTGAGGTTTGCTGTCTTGTGTGGACTTGAATATTTTACAAGTGCAGCTTTAGAATGTAACATGCTGGAGGAGAGCGAGCTTAGAGAGAGAGGAAGGATTATTGGGGTGACAATGGACAACCTTCTCGAGTTCCCCTAGTGTTGCACTAGTGTTTCAGAGATTTATCACTTGAGTGTACATTTGGGAGGCAAAAGATTATGTTAGGGTCCAACCCTAACCCCCTTATTTATGTAATAGGGACGATTCATAATTATAGTTAGTTAAAGAGTCAATAAAGCCCATATCAATAATTGTAAGTGGTTGACCCACATTTAGGAAAGGGACCACAGTTAGTTGCAAACGGGCTATGGTATTAGATAGATGGTATTGAGAGAACCATGGTAATGACCCATGGTATTGTATGTATGAATCCTATATAAAGGATAAAGACTCCCCATTGAAAAATATCGAGTCTTATTTTGTAATCGAGCTCTGTTTTCCTAGAGGTTACCCCCTCGAAGAGGCAAGTGAACATTTCTTTCATCTCTGAATAATAAAATACTTGTTGTTTTTCTCATTTTGTTTTGTGTTCTAGGCTGTATTTCTTCGCATATTTGGTATTCTGGAATTTCTCGTAGGTCAAGAGCATAAAAAGTGGTATCAGAGCACTTTCCAGGGTCGGTGGTACCTCCATTTTTGGCAGATTGTTTTTTAGGCTAGAGAGGTGTTTCGACGTCTTTAAACCATGGGATCTGTCGTTGAGTGTATAAACCTGCGGATTTGGGGAGGCATGCATGCAGGAAATACAAGAGGAGCATGGATGCAGGAAATACAAGAGGTGGTCATGCTTGTTGGACTCTCTTGTAACCCCTGTGGGTACCCCTTCGAGTAGGAGTGCATTAGACAAAACTGTGCACGGACTGCCTTCCACGTACCCTTTGGGTATATGGAAGCCCCTTAGGCTCACCTGAAACCTCACCTTAGATAAACCGTCGGCCATATTGCTACTACAGTACATTGAGAATAGCACTCAGGGAGATTACTCGCGTGTACGATAGGGTAGTCGGGTAGTACAGATAAGGGTATGGTTGATCCTCCTTAGTTAGTTCCTTGAAAGATTGGGCCGAGTACTATTGTTGGACCGTTATGTATATTGCGATTTGTAGCACCTGACATCCTTTGAGATCATAGTTCCCTCGACTCTTTGAAGATCGGCCATTATCTTTTTTTCCAGATCAGAACTAGCAGTTGGGGTTCTGTCGCCGCCGCAACAATCAGATCCACGTTGAGGTTCTACCGCCACAGTATGATTCAGATCTAGCAGTTGGGGTTTTGTCGCCGCCGTAGTCCAACTCACATTCAACAGTTGGGGTTTTGTAGGCAGATCTGAAAACTTGTGTAGTGAGGCTTGTGGCTCCTATAGTTTGGGCTTGATTTTCGCAGGACATTGGGCAGGATCAAGTTTTTTGGAATTTGGGCATTGCAGTATTGATTAGCGGGGAGTAAAACTCCATTCAGAGGCCTTCCCGGGATGCTTACAAGAGACTTAGCCCATAAGATTTGGGACGACGCGCTGATCGCAGTGGTATTATTCACTTGTCAGCTTCAATTTTCGGGAGGTCCCAATTTTTTTCAAAATGACGACAAGTGACCAAGATTTGTGTATGGTAGCAACTAGAGCTCAAGCCATTGCCAACAAGAAGATCGAGCGCCTTGAACAAATGTTGGATTCTTTCCAGGGCCTAGCGGAATAGATGCAACAATTCATGGCACAATTCAAAATGAGCACGTTGGGGTTACATCCAGAGGTACATGGTATTAATGCAGACCTTGAAGGAGAATCTAGCCATCATATTCACTTCCATGGAAATCACCAACATTCCCACCCTTGCCCACCCAAGCTGGACATGTATAATTTGATGGCTCTAATCCGACAGTATGGGTAGCACAAATGGAACAATATTTCATTCTGAATGATATCTGAGATGATCAAACTAAACTATGTGTGGGAGCCCTTTACTTGGACCAAGAGAGATGGCAATGGTGGCAGTGGCATCGGAAATGCTATCTCGGGAACATAACTTGGCAGGTGTTCTCAAAATCTCTTTGTGACCGCTTTGACAGAGAATCTAATTTTTTGGGTCGTCTTACTAAGCTCCGACAGATAGGTATAGTAAAAGACTACATTGCAGCCTTTGAGACATTGGCCATCCACACAGAAGGTCTGGGAGATGAATTCTACTTGGAATGTTTTATAAGTGGTCTCAAAGAAGCCATCCAAGCCCATGTTCGGATGCACCACCCACCTACATGGATGGATGCTTGCACATAGACTATCGAAGTGGAACGTGCTTTAGCTGCCCAGTCGCCTCGTTCAAATTTCATAGCCAAGGGATGCCCCACCCAGGCTCAGGGCCCTACCCAAACACTTAAGGTTCAAAAGGTGTCTCCAACAGAAATGGCTGAAAGAAGAAAACAAGGATTGTGCTACTACTGTGATAATAAATACTCCCCCGGGCATAAGTGCAAGGAACCCAAATTCTTTCAAATTGATGTTACTGATCACAACTCATCTGAGGAAGCCCCACCCCTTGAGGGACCAGAGGGCGAAGTTGAGGAAACCCAGCAGGACAATGAACTCCTAGCTACCCCAGAGGAACCAGTTATCTCGCTACATGCTTTGGCGGGCATTTCTGTGCCCCAAACTCTCAAAATCAGAGGCTTTATTAAACATCGCCCTATAGTAGTATTGATTGATAGTGGCAGCACTCATAACTTTATCCATTAGCGAGTCACCGAAGCTGTTCATTGTTTATCAGGGCAGTCTCTAATTTCCAGGTCCAGATTGTTGATGAGGGGACAATGAAATGTGAAGGCCGTTGAGAAAATATCAAACTTCAGATGGGAGACTACAACCTAAAGACCCACATGTTTGCGATTAACATGGGTGGTTTTGACATTGACTTGGGTGCTAAATGGCTTCGCACACTAGGCCCAATCACCATGGATTTCTAGGAGTTATATATGAGCTTTAAGCAGAATGACCACATGCATACCCTCCGTGGACTCCAGGTAGGTGCTGCTTCTATCATCAGCTCGCATCGCATGGAAAATTTGTTGAAAAAGGGCCATCATGGAGTTATCGCCCAGTTTAATGCCATCCAGCCCACAGAGCCCACTACTCTTCATATTCATCCTGAGATGCAACAGGTCTTAAATCGCCACCAATAGGTATTTGACAAACCTAATGAACTTCTACCCTCTGGAGGGGAACATGATCATAACATCACTTTGGTCCCAGGGGCACAATTGTCGAATGTGTATCCATATCGATATCCTTTCGCCCAAAAGAACGAAGTTGAAGAAATCATCAAGGAACTCCTTGACGCCGGTGTTATTTGTCCTAACATCAGTCCTTATTCATCACAAGTGGTCATGGTGCTCAAGAAAGATGGGGAATGGTGCATGTGTCCGGACTTAAGGGCCCTCAACAAGCTCACTGTCAAAGAGAAATTTCCTATCCTGATTGTTGATGATCTGCTTGATGAGCTACATGGTGCTCAATTCTTTACTAAGCTAGATCTTCGCTTTGGCTATCACCAAATACACATGAAAGAAGTAGACATTCCCAAGACTGCTTTCCGAACTCATGAAGGCCATTATGAATTCTTGGTCATGCCATTTGGTCTCTATAACGCCCCATCCACTTTTCAAAGCCTCATGAATCACCTGCTGAAACCATATCTCGCAAAATTTGTCATCGTTTTTTTTTATGACATTCTTATTTACAGCCTAACCTGGGAAAAACACCTTCAGCATGTAGACCTGCTCTTGCAATTGCTCCGGAATCACAAATTATTTGTCAAATTGTCCAAGTGCTCTTCTGGCATGGAAGAAGTCGAGTATTTGGGCCACATTGTGGGTCGTGAAGGTGTCCGGGTGGATCCCAAAAAGATACAGGGAATGCAAGATTGGTCCCAACCAAAAGCCTTGAAGAGTTTGAGGGGATTCTTGGCTCTTACCGACTACTATTGCAAATTTGTCCACAATTATGGTCACATTGCTAGACCCCTCACTAACCTTCTCAAGAAAAATTCATTCCTCTGGACTGATGCAACACAACAGGTGTTTATAGCTCTCAAACAGGCCATGTGTTCCACTCCCGTATTGGCACTACCCGACTTCACCAAATCTTTTGTGATTGAATGTGATGCTCCAGGTACTGGTATTGGTGCTGTCTTAATGCAGGGAGGTCGACCCTTGGCTTTCACCAGCCAACAACTGAGTGGGAAACATCTGGGACAATCTACCTATGAGAAGGAGATGATGGCCATCTTACATGCAGTAGATACCTGGTGACCATACCTATTGGGGCGGCATTTCCAAATCCGTACAGACCATCAAAGCCTCAAATATTTTTTGGAGCAACTTCTATCCTCGCCCTAGCAAAATAAATGGCTGGCCAAAATGTTGGGATATGATTATGAGATAATTTACAAGAAAGGGCGTGACAATGTGGTAGCGGATGCTTTATCACGCCAATTTGAGGATGAAAGCACCCTGCTGTCAATTTCTCTTCCCATACCCGATTGGATTGAAGAAGCCTGCAAGGAATGGTTTTCGCAACCCCTCTCTCTCCCAACTCATTAAAACTTGAGAGGAGATCCTAATTCCTCAGTTGGCTACTCTTGGAAGGATGAGATTCTTCGCTACAAGGATAGAGTAGTTACATTGCCGACATCCACCCTCAAAACGTGCATTTTGGTAGAGATGCACTCATCTCCCACTGCAGGCCATGCAGGCTTTCAAAAGACTTATGCTCGCACTCGTCGTTCTTTCTTTTGGACATGCATGAAAACTGACATTCTTACTTTTGTAGCTGAATGTGAGGTGTGTCAACGGCACAAAGGAGAAACAATCAAGTTACCAGGCACCTAACAACCATTGCTAATCCCTACCTCCGCCTGGACGAATGTTTCTATGGATTTCATTACTGGTCTCTCGAAGTCAGGCAACAAATCAGTCATCATGGTGGTTGTGGACAAAATTTCTAAATATGCTCATTTTTGCGCTCTACCCCACCCATTTACCCCCACTTTGGTGGCTCAAGCTTTCATGGATAAGATTTTCAAACTGCATGGCATGCCCACTTCCATTGTGTCTAATCGTGATCCGACTTTCACCAGTAACTTTTGGCAAGAACTTTTCAAGCTACAAGGCACCCAACTCCAACTAATTACTTCCTATCATCCCCAAATTGATGGTCAAACTGAAGCAATCAACAAATGTTTGGAGACATACCTAAGGTGCTTCACTTCAGAAAAGCAACATCAATGGGTACAGTGGCTACGTTTAGCTGAATGGTGGTATAATACTAACTATCACGTAGCCACCAAGATGACTCCATAAGTAGTGTATGGCCAACTCCCACCTTCACCTATTTCTTATATCCCCGTATGCTCTAAGGTGCAAGCAGTGGATCAACTCCTATAGAACCGTGCAACCATGATAGCCCGTCTCAAAGATAATCTCCATCAAGCTCAACATCGAATGAAGCAACACGCAGACCAACATCGTTCAGAGCACACATTTCAAGAAGGGTCTCAGGTATTCCTGTGGTTGCAACCATATAAGCAAACATCGCTCAAAGAAAAGGGTTGCCAAAAATTAGCTCCAAAATTCTACGAACCTTATCAAACACTTCAGCATATTGGAGCAATAGCCTACAAGTGGCCTTGCCACCAACTTCAAAAATCCATCTAGTTTTCCATGTATCATGCCTCAAGAAAGTGGTGGGGAACAGTGGCAGAATTCAAACTAGTCTACCTGAATTGGATGAAGAAGGTTCACTTTGGCTCCAATCTGAATAGGTCCTCGATACGCGAGAACGACATCTACGCAGTTGCACGATCAAGGAAGTCCTCGTCAAGTGGAAAGACACCTCTCCAGAAGATGCGACTTGGGAACCAGTCACTATTCTTCAGCAGTTTCCGCAGCTTCAGCCTTGAGGACAAGGCTGGTTTTGATGGGGGAGGGCATGTTAGGGTCCAACCCTAACCCCTTTATTTATGTAAGAGGGTCGAGTCATAGTTATAGTTAGTTAAAGAGTCAATAAAGCCTGTATTAATAATTGTAAGTGGTTGACCCACATTTAAGAAAGGGACCACATTTTTTTTCTTCTAGTTAAGACTAACCTAAGTACCCCCGGGGGATTTGAACCGGTGACCTATCGCAAGGAGTGCCTTAACAGCGCACCCATTCACCGTCAATCCAAAGCCCCGTGGGCAAAAAAGGACCACATTTAGTTGCAAACGGGCCATGGTATTAGATAGATGGTATTGAGAGAACCATGGTAATGACCATGGTATTGTATGTATGAATCCTATATAAAGGATAAAGACTCCCCATTGAGAAATATAGAGTCTTATTTTGTAATTGAGCTCTGCTCTGTTGGAGGTTGCCCCCTCGAAGAGGCAAGTGAACATTGCTTTCATCTCTGAATAATAAAATACTTGCTGTTTTTCTCATTTTGTTCTGTGTTCTGGGTTGTATTTCTTCACATATTTGGTATTCTGGAATTTCTCGCAGGTCAAGAGCATAACAGATTGGATGGCCTCTCCTATCTTACAGTGATTCCAGACCAATGTTTTATGCCATATTCATTGTATTTCTGTATTTTCTTGATAATTAGTGTACAGAACCGTTAGGGATGCCATTGAGACACTGTAGTTGACAGTCCCATTAACCACTTTTTGGTTATTAATTGATATTGATATCTGTTTTATGTCTGATTATATATAATAACTGACTTTCATATAAATAATTTAACTGCCGTGTCTTAGGCACACTAAGAAAGTGTTTGGCTCTTAAGTTGCTTCTTGTTACCATTGCATGATTGCACAGTGTTATATTAGTAGGAATTATTTTGCCATTGCCCTTCTTGGGACCAGCGGAGACATTGGTGAAAATACTTCAATGTGATGTAACATTACCTCTTAGTAAAGAATTAGCAGAGGTTAAATAATTATTTTTGATTCTATGGCATTAATGCTATACATTTCCTATGAGCTTCTGTCATTCACGTTCATTTTTTTACTTTCTTCTTTTAGCTGGCCACATGAGTGGAGGCCAAATTTTAAGACAAATTTGCATCTTGAATATCATCAAGAAGGTTTGAATTCTTAAAGTTTTTCTTTGCCTAATCTTAGTGGTTGTTCTGTAGGTCTTGAAGGATGGACTTACAACAGTGCATGTCCCATATGCATATGGTTTTGCAATTATTACACTGACAGTTCTTGTGAAAATAGCCACCTTCCCGTTGACCAAAAAGCAGGTACATATGAATTCAATTTCACTTCGATGTAGATATTTTCTAATGTATTCAAATAGTAGATATTCTGCTCACTGTGCAATTTAAATATCCTGTCTGCAAGTACTGATAATGATATTCAAGTTGAATATGAATTTAAAACTACTGTTGGAATATTTGAGCTCATATTCAGTTCATCAAATTTTTTTCGTGCAACCAATATGCTTGAAAATCCTTTGACAAAGTTTTCTATATGTAGATATCTGCTCCAATTGTAGTGAATCCCATTTTTAAGAGCAATGTATATGAACATGAAAGTTGACAAAGACTAAAATTTACCTTAAAGGATGAATTTAAGACTTAAAATTAGACCATTAAAGCTTTAGATCATCATATTTCATTTCTGCAATAAGCAACATTGGCAGAATCCCTTCTCAATTGAGTTGCAAAGCCTCATAATATGGGACAGTCCTTTGAAACAGCTGTATATGCATTTAGAATTTGGTCCAAACTTGGAATCTGTTTGGCCATTAATGGATCGCAATTGTCGCCAAAAAAAAGTGATTGCATACATGTTTTTTGGAAAAAACTTTAATATTCAGTAAATTAGGAGACCAAGACCTATTGAAAAAGAAAAGAAAGAAGTGAATGGTGAATTTTAAAATTAGCTGGGTAAATAACAGTTGGGTTCGTGGGTCAATTCTAGTAACGTTTTAGCAACTTTATGAAATTGTAAATGCATACATTATATTAAAAAAATCTAGGATAAGGTAATAATCTTGTGGAAGTATAACGAAGAAGGAAAAACTTTTATTGGAATAGTAAATGTTTTAAAAATCATTTCACCATGAGTGCGAAGCTCTCTTTGTCCTATTCTATATTTATAATTACTTTGGATTTTCTTCTATTATGGTTTATTTCGTATATTGATGTTTGGAAATTTTTATCTAGGTCTTCCATTAAATGTCGACTTACTTGACTTAACTTTTTGGTTGTTTTATTTTATATATGTCTGTAATTTCAAAAGAGAGAGCTCATTTCATTCAATGTATGTAACTTCCATATGAGAGAATTCATAAGTTGGCTATTAAATTAATATAATTTATAAATCTTATGATTTAAAACCAATTTTACGTTTATTGCTATTAGGAATTTATTGCCAATGGTTTGGCATATAACTTATTGGTAATAGCAGTGAAAATATTGAAATTATTGGGAAGCTTAAAAACATACAAGAATAATAATTTTTTTTAAATTTTTTAAATTTGTAAAGCAACATCAACATTCACATCAAACAAACGTATTATTATATAGAAAATAAAACTGCAATATAAGATGTCAAGTGGTACATCAGACTGTTAATCTTCTTGAAACTCTGCAACTACTTAGATGAATTACTGAAAACAAGGCAACTGAAAACTGAAACCAAATTTACTTTTACCAAGATACAGAGTTTCTTAACAATCTATAAGTGATGGAAAATAATTGAGAGATAAAAACACATTCACACAAATTGACACGCTTGTTTTACCCAAGAAACCCAAATGGGAAAACCTGCTTTCTTTGTTTTGGTATTTTATTGACAGTCCTTAAGCAATTGGATCTATTACAAAGCAATCTGTCTCTCTGAGAACACAGTTCTCGTTCTGAACTAGCCTTGAATTGCTCTTCTAATCCCCTGATCCCTGCTCCTATTTCCTTGTGCACTAGCAGCCCCTATTTCCTTGCCCAAATCCTCCTATTTCCTATCGCAAATTCTGACTCCTATTTTGTAGTGCAAATCCCCTATTTCCTTGCGCACTTGTGGCCTCCTATTTCTTAGGGCACAAGATCCTCAAATCTGCGTGTGCACACACAAATAATTGATTTCACAAACTTGTTCGATCTTGTGCCTCCGTCCTCCTCTTTATAGACCCAATTTGAGCATGCGAAAAGGCCTGCCTCAATTTAGAAGCTCAAGTCCCTATTGTGAGTTAACTGAGAGTTGTACTCGTCCTCTCTCCAATCAACACTGGAGTTCTTAACCCATTCTCTCTCCATTCAACATTGAAGACTAACTCGTTCTAATTGAACTTGTAACTGCCACCTCATTTTGTAGTCAAACTGAAGAAGACTCCACGTAACTAAAGCTCCAACTCTATGCATGCAATCTTGATGATTCTTTCAGTAAACTAGAAATAGACTGACCATAACTGAAGTCTACCTCTTGAGCTCTCACTCATGCTAGAGAAAGACAAATTGAGGTTTTCACTGGCTAAGGCACAAGCTGGAAGACCTTCACTCGCTACATTTTCAACACAAACATTGATGCTCAAATATGATATTTGTCCCAAGACATGAGTTTTGACAGATAATACAAAATCACATCAAAACAAAAATAAATGTATTTCATGAGATGACCATCATAAAAGATAAAACATTTAGATATTGTTGAAAATTTGAATAGTGACGGTCGGCATTTTTCATTGGAAACCATTAAGAAAAATCATAATTGTAAATTGAACAAGTTGACCTCACAACTCTACAAGTTGGCCCCACTTAGGGCTAATTACCCTCCTCACACTCATATGTATTGGGCATCGTTGGCACTCATTTGAAGCACAATCACCAAGCAAGTTCGATTTGCAATTCAAAGAGAGACACCACATATGACAAGGACAAAAGGAAGACTCTTTCAGCTGCGTTGACATTTCTTATTGGAGCTACATTAACAATATTTGACTTGGGCATTTTTGACATCTGTTTGACTTCAGTTCAGATCATCTTTGGAAGCCAAATACTTCATAAGCACATTAATTCTTGCTGACTGTAATTTCGCTCTTACATTGGGACTTTGACTAGAGTTGAACGCATTCCTTGATTGTGGATTTGATAGAAGTTTGTAGACTGGTACGTTTATTTTTTGTGGCTACCTTAGGGCCGAATTTCGGCCTATTTGATCAACCAGCTGAGTGTGAAAATTCCTAAACTGGAATTCCTATTGTAGCAATTGATGATATTTCTCCTACTTGTTAGATTTATATGAACAAGTTATTTGCAGTTTCCTACAACAAATATTGAAATACATACATTGTAACCTTCACTTAATTAATTTATATGCGGAAACAAGACACTGAGCAAGAAAGAAAATACAACACAATAACACCGTTATTTTTGGACAAACGTCCCGTGAAAAACCCAATGTGGGAAAACCGGTGTAACAAATCTGAGGGTTTTATTATTATGCAGTAGTAAAATCTGAAATTTGAATACATCTTTGGAAGCCTTCTCGACATTCCAGTTACAGAGAATAAACCTGACAAAGAGATTTGTGAGATTACCTCACACTATCACTGGAAATCCTGGCTGATCCAGCCCCAGAAATATTGTCCCCGGCTTTTTTGGTTGCCTCTGTGCTGCCTCTGTGTAGTGTCTGTGTCAGCCTAGCGTCAAGATCATTAGGGATAGTGTCAATCCTCTGGTTGGTCGATTTGCTGCCAAGGTGATTCGATTTTTGCTTCTCGGTCTCACACCCTGACTCCTGGCTTCTGAAACTTGAATTCCTTTGAAATTGCAGACTCCCTTTTGGCTTCTGCTCTGCCTTTGTGTGGCTATGCGTCAGCCCCTTTGGCTTAGCGCTGCCACTACTGGATCTTCCTCTGCCTTGTCTGCTGAGTATCCTCCAACTGGGAAAGATTTCTCTTTGGATATTATCCTTGCCCCTCACTGCAAAATCTCACTTCGAATCTCTCTCCGACGGCTGCTCTGCTTCAAAAATTCAATCTTTTGAACTCTCTCAGTGTATTCTCCAAGTGCCCATCAAGCCTTCTCTTATAATCCTCTCATTGATCAATCAACGACTTAGATTAGATTCTAATCAATGGCTAGGATCATTTTGACTTGATCTCTGCCTTCTTCTAGAAGTTACACCCATAGTTTAGATTAATATCTATTAATTATTTTAATTTCCTAAGTTTAGAGTTAGGGACCCATTAAAAATAATTAATTATTTTAATAAAATTGTCTCCGGGTGGAATTTCCCAAAACGATTTATGGGTATTGGAAAATGCATGTGTCTAAGCCTCTCAGCAAAATTTGAGACTTAGAGCACATCTAATGCTACCAGAAATCAACACTCCCTCTTAGCGAGGAATGTGCTCTAGCAATGCTTCCCACTAAAGCATCACCCTGACTTCATAACATCGTCCTCTGCGTTGCTGATGTCTGACATGCTGTCCACATCAGGAAGATTTAAAGACAACCATCATCTCTCTTAGCTGCAAGGACTATAGGTTGTCAATAGGAACATAAAAAGAGTTATAAATCAATTTGCAACACTATGATTTCAGTGAAAACGAAGTTGATCTCACACAATAAAATTAGTCAAATAGTACTACTAGCACAAAGCATTTCGGAAGCAGATTTTGATAAATGCAAGAACTAGAAGGAAGTAGAAAATATTTTTCAACAAGAGCAGGCAACTTATACATTATATGGCAGCATAGAAGGAAGCTTCAAAAGTAGTTTCTATCAGCCAAAGGAAGAAATTCACTTGCTTCAGAAGGTTACTCTTATCATAGAGGAGTCTTATGTTCATAAAAGACCTTGCAATTATATATCTAAGAGGGACTCATGGATTAGAGACATTATCTTCAAAGGTAGTTGGAGGTAGAACACAATACATGTTGATAAGATATATTACTTCTAGATAGTTGGGCAAAAAGTCAAAATATGCTTATTATCAGGGTTCTCCTAGTAGGTTGGTTGACAATTTATAGATATATGACTATATCACTAAAGAGCTTTGATCCAGCAGCTGATTGTTTCGAATTTTGAATACATCATTGGAAGAACTAATGTTATTCATTTCTACTTATTCAATGTAATTTCTTGGAAGAATGTGAAGCTAGATTCTCTTATAATGCGAAGGAAGTGCTATTGACTTCAGAGGGAGCTAGAACTAGAAATTAACATAAAGGATCTTACAACTTGGGATTTGAGGTTACATCTATTGAGTTTGTTGTGCTAATGATAAATACAGATACTAACAATGGTTGAATCTATTTTAAAGTGGGTATATTTCTGGATAGAGCATGAAGTAGTTTTTTGTTGCACTATGAAGGAAGAGAACATGAAAGTTTGTACGATTAGCTATGAAGCAGTTTGGCTCTGTAAAATGGTGTGATGGACTATTTGATGACACGTTGGAGTGGATAGGAAGATTGTCAGAAAACCAGGAAGGTCAAAGCTTGTTATGATGTGATGTAGATAGAATTCGAGAAGCTACAATGGATCTCCTCAGGACGAACAAGTCGTTGATGCATTGATGAAATGTCTCTTCAGAGTATTTTTATGAGAGAAGCTTAGGCTTGTGGATGTTTGCTTCCTGGTTGAGAGGGAGTGAAGATCTCCTCCCTGGGAGGGAGTGAGGGTGGACATCGTGTTCTCCATGTGTCATGTACTATGACCAAGCCTCACAACCATAAGCCTAGTGCATGAACATTGGTAGGGAGAATGGTGGATTGGATAAGCATCTGGGACCGATATTCTTTGAAGATCTATACTGTGACCAGGACTATCCGCCATAAGTCAAGTACATTAATTTAAGATAAGAATAGTCCTGAGTACCGACATTTCCTGGTGTCAAATATTGTGACAGTAGAGTAGGAAATGGTCCTGTGGGGGCATACCTTGGTGAATACCCAGGTGGTGTCCAAAATTTATGCCTCCCAACATTGTGCTCTGATCTTGTGGAGAGATAGAGCTTACTTTTCAAGGCCTTGGTATTTTGACAATGCTGGCTATGATGATGTTATCATCATTGATGCTTATCTATCCGAATCCTTTCTTATATGAATATTTCAACTTGAGAGTATCCTATTGGGTCATTATGAATACCTCCCTAGTTAAGGGGGAGTGTTGAAAATGTAACTAGTGTTGGTCTTCATAATGTAATAAAATGTAATTTTTATCATTGACATTTATTATTATTATTTTATTTTTTTTCAAAGCATGTTCTTCATGCTTATAGACTCAAAAGAGTCAAAGATAATTTATTATGAGTCAAAAAGAAATGTATTTGAGTCAAGTCATATTTGGGCTTTTGTAAGAAAAAAAGAAAAAGAAGTTTTATTTTGAGTCAAAGAGTTAACACAAGACTAAGTCGACCCTCATTGGACAAGTCGGCCTATGTGGCAGCTATTCGACCCTCTTGGATAGGTATATATATGAGTCAAATCGACCTCTTGGAGACATACATTCACACATCACATCATCATTGATTTCTGTACCTAATCATGAAGAAAAAGAGCCAAAGTCAAAGGAGAGAGAAGGAAGTCTAAGGTGAGAGAAGGAAGTCTAAGGAGAGATAAAAATTTGGGTTTTCCGTCTTGTTTATGCTCACACATTCAAGGATTCTGTGGCATCTCTGCGAAAATTATAGGGCTGAAATTTGGCCTTCATTGTTGGTCCGATAAATTGTGTGATTTGATTAGATTTTAGAAGAGTCTAACCAAGCGTTTACTAGCACTTGACATGATTGGAGGAGACTTGGAGCAAGGTTGATTTGGATCTTTGTGACAGTTTTTGGTCTTGGTCTTGGTATTGGGTCTTGGATATCTCATTTTAATCTAATTCTATAAGAAGGATTGTTAGGTTTTCACCCTTGTGAGGTTTTGCCTTGGCTTGGAGCCTAATTTTTGGTGTTCTTTGTCTCTTTGTGATCTTTATATTTCTGCACATTTGTATAATTACTTGATGAAGAAGATAATATAAGTAATAAGAAGCCAACAAACATTCACAAATAATTATCAAGTTAAGAGAAATCAATCATTATCTTATAGTACTTGGTTTCTCAACGTGGAGGGCCTCTCGGTTCATTGGCTCTATTATTCCTACCCGTCAACTAATAACTGGTCCATTTGCTCCTCTTTTGTTTGATGGTGTTGGAGACCGTTCTTGTCTGCAGACAACAAACCAGATTCTTTAATATAGGGATTTTCAAAAACACGTGATCAATTGGTTGGAGGACATATTTACAAAGCCTTAAAATGTAAGGAGCCTACCAATGCCGAACCCCTCTCTCACAAAATTTGCCCTTATTTTGAATTTGAGTATATGGTTGCAGATGTTGTATTCTAGAAGCTCTAAATGACAAAGATTATAGTGAAAAGGAAGAGCTATTAGAAACATTCAAAAGGCAAGAAGGTATATTTTCACCAAAGTCACGTTGGGAGGCTCAAAAAGCTTTCCTTGCATTTGCACAAAATAATTAATCCTCTCTATCACCAAAAATTGGATATGGTGTTGAAAGACAACCACATTTGCAAAGAGAAGTCATTAGAGAGGAGAAAACTAATGAATTGGATGAGGATGTTGATGTTGTGGTTCAGGCTCATCATAACACACTTGTCTTTATCATTCATCCAAAGAACAAATCATATGGGCTTGGTTACGATCCATTAAAAAATGCCTTTGAATTTAGAGAAATGAAGTATATGGACATGTCTCGAGACAAAGAAACATGGCTGAAGAAAACTGGTTTATTGCATGAAACCCTCTTCTGGCCAAATGCTAGAAAAATTGCTACATGTTTTGGGATTGGCACCCTTGAGGACCTAAAAGAGGATATGAAGATATTTATTCCTTTGGTAGAAATTTTTTTGTTGAACCTGAGGAAGGAGATGAGAAGCTTTTAGATAGACTAGGGCCAAAAAATCACATTTGTGTGAGAAAATCTAATTTTTTTAGTTCAATAGTTCGTGCTTGTGCTCCAAGGATTGTTGAGGAAGAAATATTCGCGAGAAACCACCTATCGTGGTTAATAGGAGCAACCCTTTTAGAAGTTGGTGCATATGCTGAGTATCTCATTCTATAGACTGACATGATCGCTCTTGAAAAAATCTTTTATCAAACGAAAGAGGATGTTATGGTGCATTTGGGTCCAAGGATAAAGCATTAAAGGATGAATATGTGCGATTTGCTCTGAAAGAGTATCATTTTGCAATAGAAACCATTGTAGACATTCTACTTGAAAGGAATGAGATCAACATTGATGGAATATGGCAGATGTCTAGGAAGGCTCCAAGGATCACTTAGCCATGAGTCATGTCTATTAATGAACATGGAGCTCTTGTTTATGCAGGGCATTGGGCTATTTATGCCGTGTCATTACCTAGCAGAGTGACCATGGGTTATATTACATATGGTGCTCCATGTCCAAAACAGACAAAGGTCATTAGCAATGATACAGGGAAGATTATCAATGCCATACAAGAGAGACACATGAGAGAAATGGCAAGAAAGTTTGAGGCACACATCAATGATTCTAGGATTGCATGTTTAAGTGATACATTGCTTGGTTAGGCAGATAATCTCTCTGGGTTTCATATTCTAGTGGTTATTGGATCTCAAATGCGATATGAAATAACAAGTGCATGGCAACTTCTACTAAGAATATCTAATAAAGAGGGAGAGCATGTGAACGCTACAGATTCTGCCAAAGATTTACCAAATTTCAACAAGTTTTTTGAGGATCGCATTATTGTGCTCGACCTATTGCTTAAGAAGACAATGATTATGTTACTGTTTGTGGAGTTGATTCACTATTTATGGCATTTCAGTCAGAGAATGATAATAAATGAATTGGGATAAAGGACTGTAAATTTTTTATGCGAGGTCTTTTGGGAGATGAAGCATATACAAATGGTTTTGTTAATGGATTTTTGGTGACCTTTTGACTGGCTCCATAGGACTGTGATCGTTTCCATGTTCCTATCAATGGTGTAGTCAGAAATCTCATTGGGATTCTTGGCCCTCTATATACAGTAAATCCTATAGTGGTAAATAGTAAATATTGTAATATGTCCACTGAGATCAAATGCGTAGTCTGCATTACCTCTAGTGAAGAATTCGAGAATGTGGCCCTTATCGCCATTAAAACAACAATTATGGGCAACATAACTTAAGGAGACTCTAAAGAACAACAAAGAGAGGTAATCGATACTTATCAATGTAGACGAGATTTACGATGGTTGATTCAATGTCCGCAGGCATTGTCAATCATTTAGATGGCAGTTGCAGAGCTAGTTGCAGTCAGTACACCCGAGAGACAGTTGCAGAGCTAGATTTAGTGACACAGGCAATGTGAATTGCCCAGTTGCAGTATGCAGGTGTAGTTCCAACCTAAAGATTCCCAATGTAGAACTTCGCAGTCCAGTTTCTAGTGCAGGAAGACAGTGTGAGTTGCCAGGAGGGAGCAAAGAGATTTCCCATAGGGAGATCGAGACTCAGAGGGAGTCTAGTTTCAAAGGGTGCATCCCTATGGAAGCTAGTACTTCAGGATCTGGGGAGATCAGACTCATTATTACAAGAGTTGCAGCAGCAGTGCAGAAGCATTAGCAAAGCAGTAGCAACAACAGTATGAGTAGATAAGATTTTGCTATGTTTGTTGCCATACCTCTAGGTGAGAGGTGGTGCATTATGGAGTTATAGTCCCAGAGAGTTGCAGACATGGGCAGGGTCCTTGAGGAGTTCACCTCATGGATCATTACCTAGCTACCGGGGGGCCCACAATATTCAGTAGCAGGATGGATCAATGGCAGTTGATGCAGTTAGTACTAGAGTAACAGTTGCAAACTAGTAGCAGACAGATCCTGAGGAGCGTAGTGCAGTGTTAACAACAGAGTAGGTAGCTCAGTGCAGAGTTGGCAGCAACACAAAGTTTTTAGTGACAGTGCAAATGCTAGTAGTAGTCAGAGACTTGGGAGATAAATGCATCATACTGAACACAAATGATTCAGTATTTTGGATGCTTCTCAATTGCAGTAGCGACAATAATAGATGAAAGGAGTTGCAGTATAGATGCAGTGTTGGTAGCAATAAGGCAGTGTCAGCAGCAACACGATGCAACATCAGAGTGGCGCAGTAGTTGGTGGGCAGTAACAGCCAGACATCAACAACGTGACAGGAGGTGATACAGAGACAGGGTGTTGTGGCAAGATGTGTAGCACTAGAGAGAACACAATTCTCACCAAGAGGGAGTGCTAGTTTTTGTAGCATCAAATGTGTTCTTGCCACGAAATTTGGGGAAGATGCTAGAATGCATGAGATTTCCAAAACCCAGAAATCGTTTCTAGAAATTCCACTTAGAAATGACTTAATTAGATTATTAACCTATTTTTTAATGTTTCCTAAGTCTAAACTTGGAAAAATTGGTTAATTAATCATAATTAATTAAGTCGAGGTGAGATTTCTCTAGAAACTCACACGAATCAATCTAGAAATGATCTGAGCCATCAATTAAGATTTAATCTTGGCCATTGGAGTCCCAACAAGAAGATATAAGAAGGGATCGATGTGGTGATAGAGAATACACTAGAGCCACTTCGAGAATTCGATTTTCCAGAGTAGCAACAGTTAGTTTCCGGAGAGTACGAGCTTCAGTGAAGAAGAAGAAACAACGAGGGGCAGGGACATTGAGGCCAGAGGAAGATTTCTAGATCCAGTGAGTGCATTTGTAGAGAGGCAGAAGAGCCACAGTGAGGTTGATGCAGGGACTGCGTAGTAACCTTTAAAGGCAATTCGATTTGCAGATTTGGGAAGTCGTTTTAGTGTTTCAGTGGCAGAAGAATTTTGCTGAGGTGGGGAGAAGCGTTTCCAGAGTCAGTGGCAAACAATAGAGGTAGCTCAGATTGAGATCCAGATTGTACGAATTAGATCCTGCGTAGAGCCCACGCAGAGGGTGACGCACAACAATTTGTAGAGGGTTTCAGAGACCATTCTTCAGTGTCGGATTTGCCTGTGGGGTGAGGAAAAATCCTCACTAGATTTTTGCCAATATTTCTCTCTATAGGGTTGCCAGATTCGACATCCAGATTATTGCACTTAGATTTCATTGCTGCTTAATAATAAAAACCCTCACTGCTGCGTCGATTTTCCCAAGTTGGGTTTTTCCGGGACAATTGCCCAAAAATAATAGTGTCCTTTTTATTGTGTGCTAGTATTTTTTCAATTTCCAGTGCTATTATTTCTGGAGTTTTATATGTGAAGGTTACAGTGTGATTTATTTGATATTTGCCTTAATAGATAAATTGTTAAAATAATTATTAGTTAGAAAATAAATTACAGTTGCTGCAATAGGATTTCAGTTTTGGAATTTTCACACTACACACACCACTTCATCCTTTTCATCACTCCTTTTGCTCCCCAACAACATCATAACAAAAAAAAGAACCAACATCAGGAGAATGTCAAGCCATATAGCCATGACGTTTGGTGGAGTTATAGTTTCTTGCATGCAATAAAATGGAGGAGGAATGGGAATGGGAAAGAGAGAAGATAACATCTTTCATTCAACAATGAACATATAAAAAACAAAAATGCTACATGGAAAAATAAAAAGAATGGGATTAGACCCTACCTCTTTGGCTCTCCAATGGTGCCTTCAATCCCAAGCTCCAATTTCCCTTGCAAGCTCCTCAAGCTCCTCGAGCAACCTTCTCAATCTTCCTTTCACTCACCTTCTCAACTCAAGCTCCAAAATCCCTCTCTTGCTCTCTCAATCATGCAAATGACGCATTGTGGGAGGGGAGAAGGCCTTTTATTTCTTTTGGCTCCGTTTCTCACCAAAAAATTCGCATAGGTTTCTCTTTTGTTGTCGGATCATTTTTTTTTGCATAGGAGTGATGGTTTCCATTTCACTCCCCGACTTTAGAAGTTGCTCCTAGAGTGAATGGGAGCGATCACGATCGAACATATAAAAAACACAAATGCTACATGGAAAAATAAAAAGAATGGGATTAGACCCTACCTCTTTGGCTCTCCAATGGTGCCTTCAATCCCAAGCTCCAATTTCCCTTGCAAGCTCCTCAAGATCCACAAGCAACCTTCTCAATCTTCCTCTCCCTCACCTCTTCAAATCAAGTTCCAAAAGCCCTCTCTTGCTCTCTCAATCATGCAAATGATGCATTATGGGAGGGGAGGAGGCCTTTTATTTTATTTGGCCCCTTCCTCCCTCCCTCCCAAAAAACCCCACATGGGTTTCTCTTTTGCGGTCGGAGCATTTTTGTTGGTGAGGGAGTGATCGCTTCCGTTTCTCTCCCTGACTTTAAAAGTCGCTCTTGGAGCGATGCGAGAGTGATCGCTCCCATTAGACTAGGGAACACGCTTTCAAAACTTGAAATTTGCTCTCACAGGGAACAAATTTTTGGAGTACGCCCCCGGGGTCACTCTTGATGCACTCCCGAACAGAGCGTGCTTTGGGAGCGGATTCGGGGGTGGGGTCACTCCCACACAACCTTGGTAAATTCATCTACAGAACGCTACCCCAAAACACATGAAGGGGAATAGGACATGTCTCACGTTCCATATGCAAGTGCAGTTTGTAGTTTGATGTATGCAATGGTTTCTATGAGACCAGACATTGCACATGTAGTGGGAGTATTGAGAAGGTTTATGTCAAACCAGGGAAGGAGCATTAGATAACAATAAAGTAGGTTTTCAGGTATTTGTCTGGCACTAATTATTATGGTTTCTGCTACCAAAGAAGACCAGGATTGGACAAAGTTTTGGACATACATGGCTTTGTTGATGCAGGCTGGTTGGAGATTTAGATCAGAGAAGATCTACAAGTGGGTATGTGTTTAATTTTTTTGGAGGAGCAGTCAATTGGATGAGCAAGAGACTATCTGTAGTGGCACTTTAACTATAGAGGCTAAATACATGGTAGCCAATCATGCAAGCAAGGAAGTAGTTTGGTTGCAGAGATTGTGTTTAGGTATGGGGTTGTTACAATGAGCTATAAGGATAGATTGTGACGATCAAAGTGCAATTTTAAAGAACCCTGCTTATCATTCAAAGACAAAGCATATTGATGTTTAGTATCACTTTGTCAGGGATATGGTTGAAGATAAAAATGTGTTGTTATTAAAGGTGGACACTTTGAAGAATGCTGCAGATGCATTGACAAGGTTTGTGTGCAGTGAAAAGTTTTCTTGGTGTAGAGAAACAATGGTTGTTGGGGTGTTGGACTGATGATTGTGTACTCCAGTGGCCCTTGTTTGCAAAGAAAACAAGTGGGAGAATGTTGGGTATGTGTTATATAGTTTGCACGACTAGTTGCAGGCGTTCACTAGAGAAATTTTGAGGTAAAAAATGGGCCTTAAAACAAAAATGTACAACCAAAATCAACTTTATAACAACAAATAAGATTCAAAATAATGATGTCAAACATGGGGGATGATTCACCATTTTTGGAATAAAAAAGTTAAAAGATTAAAAAATAAAAAATAAAAAAATAAAAAACTACTTTTTCAACTTATCTCCCTACGGTTTTACTCAAATTTTGTATTTTTCATTTTTCCTATGGTAGGGTCCATCGAAAGTATGCAAAATGGGTACTCCTTGGATGAGAAAATAAATTCTGCATCCAACAAGTGCACCCGCTCGAAATTTGAGTAAAACTGTAGGGAGATAAGTTGAAGATACGAGTTGAAAAAGTAGTTTTCTTTTTTCCCTCTAAAATTTGATGATATAATGTAATCTTATTTTATAATTTCCACTATTATTTTATAATATTCCTTAGGAAGCCCAGTTGAGACCTCAAAATTTCTCTAATGGTTACATTGTGATGGGTGCAATGGGGGGGTTTGCAGGGGGGTGGTAGCCCCCCTGCTCGGGGTTTAGGGAAGTGCCTTGAATTTTTTTAGGCGGACCCACCCATGGTATTTTGTAGATTTGATCAAGGGAAATACAATTATGTTCTAATACAGGGTTAATGGATTGGGGTTCTATGAATGTTTCGTCATGTATATAATGTATTGTAACATTAAAAGGAATATTATGAAAAAATAAATCTGCTTTTCCCGGTTTTGGGTTCTAGTAGAAAAATATCTGTGTATATTTTTTGTTCTCGCCATTGTATATTTTTTTTTGTTTTTTTTTAAGAACTCATTTGCAGGGAGTTTCCATATAGGGTTAAAACCTTCAAAATTCCACTAAAAAGTAGGGAGTGGAATGATAAGGTGATAGTGTCATCCACCTCATTATTTTGTCGTAGTTTGGCTCTTGCCTTATGAGGCCTCTCACAAGGCCTGCTACATTTTGAGGCAACATTTTTGGCATTATTGTTGAGGAGGAGTTGAACAACCTACTCGTAATCATAAGTCTAATTGTCATTTCCTTGATTGAGCTTATCCCATAGACAAGGATAAATCTACTTATCTTGTGACTCCATTGGAAGAGCGAAGACCTAGTTCTTCATTGGGTTTTAAATGCTTCTATGCTTGTAGGGTGAAGCAAGCATCTATTAAGGCATTTTGAATTCACCTTGGCGACTCCTCATTTAGTTGTTATGCAAGACTCAAGGCAATGACTCCTTGGGATTTACATGATCTACCTTGCTTTGGATGTCAAGGATATCCCTGGGTTAAATATGCCTGTGGAACTAGAAGCATTCCCTCTATTAAGGTATTTATTGAATTTTTTTTTAATTATTGGGGGTCAATGTTTCAAAGTGGTGAAGATGTCCTTCAAGATTTGGTCATAGCCATCCAAAGGGAATACCTTCTTCATCCTTCTAAAGATGTAGAAGCTAAGGAAGAAGATCATTGTCAACTGAAAGAGAACATCACCCTTGATTATCAAGTAGAACATATTGAAGAAAATCCTATTCATTCCATTGATGAAAAAATCAAGGTTGGAACTCGGGATGAAGAAGAATACCATAAGCAAGAGGAAGAGTCCCTTTTAGATCATCAAGATAAACACATTGAAAATGACCTTGAAGATGATCTAGGAGATGAGCATGGTTTTATTGTACAAAATCCTGCTAAAAATGATGCTTTGACAAGTGAAGTTGAGGTAGACTCCACCCTTTTCATGGATATTAAGTTTAATGATACACTTTCTGAAGACCTTGAAAAGGGTGGTCCCATTTGTTCCGTAGAGATTAGCATTAATGAGTTTTGGAGCATTAAAGGAGCCCTTGCATGTTCCAACTTTGATGAGCGAGAAGATGACTCATTATTAAGGGATAAATGAAGCAATATCATTAAAAGCAAGTTTGGACACCTAAGTTATGCTCCCTATCAAAGCATTATAAAAAAGAAATATAAGGCACACTAGAGGGGTGGGAAAAGAATGCCAAGGAAAGGGGTAACTCATGCCTCCATGATTTATCCCTCCATACATCTATACACTCAGGATGGTGCACCTCCATCAACTGGTCCCATGACCATGGCACCTTGCCATGAAGTATTTCGCCTCTGTGTTGAAAATGTAACTAGGTTTGGTCTTCATAATTATCTTTGTATTATATATATTTCATGTAAAAGCAAAAAGAAGAAAAGTAAATTTTATTATTATTATTTTCTAGTCAATGCATGTTCTTCATGCTTCTAGGGTTTATTGAGTCAAAAATAAATTTTATCATGTGTCAAAGTCCCATTTGGACTATTTGTAACAAATAGAAATTTTTTATTTTGAGTCCAAAGGAGTCATTTTGTCCCACAAGACCAAGTCGGCTCTGCCTCGACAAGTCGGCCTTGAAGAGGCACCTATTGGACCTCTTGGACAACTATAAAAGGAAAAGACTTCGACCTCATTTGATCACTCATATACTCATTGATTTTGTTAATTTGGAAGTTGAGGGACAAATTCCCTGCTTTGGATAGTCTTCCTAATTAAGAAAGTCCCTTCCTAGCCCTTGGAAAAATTTAATTGGTTAAGGAAAGATGTATTTTTAATATGGACACCCACATGTGCACAAATGTACAAGTCAACTTTAAAGAGAAATTGGGCACCCTTGGAAGCATGTAAATACAAGTCAAGTGAAGCTCATTTGGACATCATCAACAAGCATCTTCTTCTCTCTCTTCTTTGGATTGGTTCGTACTAGTCTGAGATTTGTTAGAGACATTGGTTCTTACAGGGTCCAAGCTTGCACGTGTGAAAAATAAGTTTTGTTCTAGAGCCTCAGGCTTGGTTCGTGGAAATCTCAGTTGTAGCTGCATGCTTAATGGGGTTCTCCCTATGGTTGGAAAGCTTCATCCGCATGCATGGTCACTAGCTCCATGCGACTGTGACCTAAGATATTCTTGACTGTTGACCGCAGATTTTGATCGTTGATCGCAGGCTTGGGAACTTTGATTTTGATAAGATCCGTATATTGTGTTCATCTCTTGGATATTGTTTGGTTGATTTTGCTAGATAGCCTTCCGATTGGTGAATTGGAACATTGTATTCTCTATTTGCTGAACATTTTATGACAATCTAATAAGAACAAGAATTTGAAAGGGTTGCCCCCCTTGTAGGGATTTTCCCTGGTATTGACCAAAATTCTTGTGTCTCTTGTCATTGCTCTTGATGGTCTATTATATATTGCATTTACTGTTCTATCTACAATTGCTATTGGTCATTGGAAGATTAAATTGTATTTAAAGATTGCTAATTGAAGATAAGAATTGTGCTAAAGTAATTGTAACAACATAGAACAACATAAAATTAACATGGTATCAAAGCTAAGGTGAAGTCAAGCCCAAGGAGGCAAGAGACAAGAGCAATCATTTTTGAAAAAAGCTGTAGGAGCCTATTTGATTTGGTCAAGATGTCTACCTTTTAAATCAAAGATAATGAGAAGCTTGGTGACTCACCTAACTTTGCTGCTTGGAAGATTAGGTTGGAAGTCATATTGGATGACAAAGATGTTTTGGAATATGTGCAAGGAAAGTTTCCTAAGCCTCTGACAAATCCTTCTGCTACTATCAAGTCCAGGAACAAGAAAGGTGACCTCAAAGCTAAGAAAATTCTCATTGATTGTTTACAAGATCATTTACTTTTTTATGTTGGTAATTTGAAGAGTTCTAAAGACATTTATGATAAGTTGGTTGGGATGTATCAAGTAAACAATGAATCATATCCTCTCCTTGAAAAATAAGCTCAAGGATTTGAAAATGAATAAGGGATAATCTATGCAATCCTATATCATGAGGGTATCTCAACTAAGAGATCGACTACAGACTGCTGGTGAGACGATATCCGACAGAGAGTTGGTGATGATCACTCTTCAAGGTATTCCTTCTATTTGGGAACCTTCATTACTACTATAACCAACAACAATAGACTCCCGACATTTGATGAGCTTGTTGGAAAATGCACTCAAGAGGAAACTAGGATGATTGCCCGAGGAAGGTTTTAAAAGCATGAAGAAGGAAAACCCTCCGCATTTGTTACACAAGATAAGAAAAGGAAAGGTTGAGGGAGACCATCCAATTCAACAAAGTTCTCTCTCGAATCAAAAGACTCCAAGAAAAAGATCGAGAAAACACAGGCCTCAAGTTGAATGCTTTAATTGCCACAAGTATGGTCACTATGCACGAGACTATCCGAAAAAGAGAGATGCTCCAAGATCCAACCGAGGCAACAATAACAAGTATAACGATATGAGAAAAAATGATGATAGAATAAGAAGAGACAATAGAAGAAGGGATGATAGAAGGAGAAGAGATACACCAGATGACTATGAAGAAGGCCATCGTCCTCAAAAGAGAACAAGAAATTCTAGGTATGAAAACAATGTAGCTGCTATTCAATCTAAATATATTCTAATTTTTGCTCTTTCTAATTCTTCCCCTTTGGATTCCCATGATAGTTGGTTGGTAGATAGTGGGGATTCTGGACATTCCTCTGGGTACAAGGAAGTCCTCTCTAACTTGGTTGAGAGGGAGACAAGTTTGACAATCATTCTTGGAGATAACTCTACTCATCTTGTGAAGGGTTTTGGTTCTTTCAAATTTCATTTGAACTTTGGCGAATCCATTCTTCTTCATGATGTGATGTATGTTTCGGGTTTAAAGAAGAACTTGTATCTATTTCCGCTTTGGAAGATAAGGGCATGTGAGTAGTTTTCACAAAGAGAAAAGTCCTCACTTAGCCTAAGGAATCTCGCATGAGAGATTCTTTTACCTTAGGATCTATGTTGATTTCTGTAGCATCGGATGTGCTCTAGCCTCGAGATTTTGCAGAGAGACTAGGACATATACAGTCTTTAATACCCATAAATCGTTTGGGAAAATTCCAGCTAGAGATGGTTTAATTAAAATAATTAATAATTTTTAATGTACTCCTAAGTCTAAACTTAGGAAATGTGATTAATTAAAGGGTATTAATTAAATTTGGTGCGAATCTTCTAAAAGAAGATGAGGATCAACTCCCAGTTAATCTTAGCCTTTGATTATGTTTTAATCTTGGTCGTTGGTGCTCCAACGAGAGATTATAAGAAGGAGCTTGATGGGCACTTGGAGAACACCCTGAGATAGTGAGATCAAGAGATTGAATTTCTCAAGAGTAGCAACGTTGAGTTGCCGGAGAGAGATCGACTGATCTTTTTGTAGTGAGGGGCACAGATAGTAGATCGGAGGGAAGTTTTCCAATTTCGGAGAGTGCAAGGCAGAGAAGGAAACGAGAGGTTCAGAGATGCAGCACAGTGCCACAAAGAGGCAGCGTAAAGCTTTAGAGGGAATTTGTAATTTGCCGGGAGCAGTGGATATCTAGTGCCGGAAGTCGGGGTGTGAGACTAGAGGGCCAAAGAGTCGAAGTTCCAGAGGAAAATCAACTAGCAAGAAGGGTGATGCAGTTCCTAGAGGTTGCGATGTAGATTTGCGTAGGTTGACACAGAGGTAATGTGGGGCTAGCCATCCAGAGCCTGGACCAGATCCAGATCGCCAGTGACAGTGTGAGATTTTTCTCACTACCGCTTTGCCAGTTTATTCTCTGTATCAGATTGCCAGTTTGGGCATCTAATGATTTGTACTAAAAAACTACTGCATAATAGTAAAAACCTTAGCTGCTACACCGATTTTCCCGAGTTGGGTTTTTCCGGGGACGTTTGTCCAAAAACAATGGGGTATTTGTGTGTGTTGATTTCTCTGCTGTGCAGTATTTTTGTCTTTGCAGTATTTATTTTGTGAAGGTTGTAGTGTATGTATTTTGATATTTGCCGTAGAAAACTGCAATAATTTGTTTAAAGTAATTTAACAAATACGAGAAATATCATCAGTTTGTTGCAGTAGGAATTGGGTCGATTTTTCACATGGTATCAAAGCACATATCATAAGCGGGAGAGCTCAGCACAGAAGCAAGGAGGTAGTTCGAATTTCTGCGTAGGCATCAAATTAAAACCCTCAGGGGCAGCGTATTTCCTCGGGAAAAAAGGGTCAATTTTTCGTGAGAATTTTACTTCTTTGACTGAGTCGATAGAGAATAAAACTTTCCAGATTGAAGAGTACCGGCAACAGCGGGAGTAGCAGCAGTTTCCTTGTAGAGCGGATCTTCAACTGGCACGCAGATTTTGCAATAGCTTGCTAGTGCAAATAGCGTTAGGAGGAAGGAAGAGCATACACTGTGGGAATTCTTTCCTCAGGGGACTTCTAGCCAAGAAGTTTGAATTTTCTCAGTAGAGCAGCAGTGGTTGTGTGTAGGATTTCTCACTCCATAAGGGAGTGCGAATAGTCGGGCAACAACTATGCAGAGGAGAAGAGGAGGAGTTCGACATATTTTTTAGGGAAATGGCATCAACTGGGTTGAGAGATCAAGATCGGTTGGACGGAGCCTCTAACTATGTGATCTGGAAGGCTAGAATTTCTTGCCTCTAGATGAGCACGATATCAAAACTTATGTCGATAGTGTGGTAGCTGTACTTGTAGATGCAGATCCGCTTAAGAAATACAAGAAAGAGATGGTGAGAGCTAAAAGATTTATTCTCGATGGGGTTTAAGTACTAGTGGTATCTCACATAGCTGGCAAAGATACTGCCCGACAGATGTGGGAAGCACTAGCTACGCTGTACGAAGGATCTTCTGAGCAGGAGAAGATGTATCTTGTGTTGATTTGGGGTAACATTAGATGTGCTCTAGGCCTCAAATTTTGCTGGGAGGCTTGGGCACATGTATTCCAAAGAACCCAGAAAGCGTTTTGGGAATTTCCACCCAGAGACAATTTTATTAAAATAATTAATATTTTTTAATGGGACCCTAAGTCTACACTTACGAAATAAAAAATATTTATGGGTATTATTCAATGTTCCACCAAGTCTCCGGGACGGGGAGACGCGGGTGCGAGGAGACGCACAAAGGGGACGTGTGGGAGTACCCTCAAATTTTAGGGAAATTTAGGGGAGACGGGGGGACGTCGAGGTATATATAATATAATTTTTAATTATATATATTATATATATGTATATAATTTTGAAATTTTCATGTTCATATTCACTTTTCAATAATGAAAGCATATTAAATAGACTAATTAGTAATAGTAATACCAATACATTGAAATTTCAAATTTGATCCATACATAAAATTTAAATTCATAATTGAATCAAATAATAACATATTGTAATTGAATCTTGGTCCGTCCTCATCATTCATGAATTGATACATACATCATTCATATGACATACTCATTATAATGTTCTAAATGCTAATTCATCAAGATTCAATACCATAAGATTCAATAATAAAATTCAATATGAAATATTCAAATACAATGTACATTGATCCATATCATTCATCATTCATCAATCATCATTCTATAATTTACATTGAATCATTGATTTAAAAATTAAATTGAAAATTGAAAACTCTGAATTCATCATTCATCATTCTAGTCTTCTAGATTCTAAATTGAACACTAAATTAAAATTTTCAATTTATATAACTAAAAGTTTCAAACTCAATAATAGTTCAGAGTGAAGAGTCGGTCATCAATATCTAGTTTCACAATTAATTTTCATTTTATTTTTTATTTTTTATTTTTTATAAAGGGTAATTAGACAAAAATGAAGGGGGGACGCCCAGAAGAACCCCATTTTGGGGGGGATGCCTAGAAGAACCCCATTTTTGGGGGGACGCCCAGAAGAACCCCATTTTTGGGGGGGACGCCCAGAAGTACCCCTTTCGGGGAGTCGAGTCTCCCACACTGGGGAAACGCACCCCCTTGCGTCTCCCCAAGTCTCCCCAAAAGGGGGACGTGGGGAAACGCACCCCCGAGAGTCTCCCCGTCCCGGGTGCGTGGGGTGCGAGGGGTGCGCGCACCCCACCCTGGGGGATGCGTCCCCGTGGAACACTGGTATTATTCTAATTGTGGGTGTAACTTCTAGAAGAAGACAAGGATCAAGCCAAAATGATCTTAGCCATTGATTAGCTTTTAACCTGTGCTGTTGAATGTCAACGAGAAGATTATTTAAGGGAGCTTGCGGGTCATTTGGAAAACACACCGAGAGATCAAGAGATCGAATTTTTGAAGTGAGAAGTTCTAAGGAGGAAGTTTTGGTCGAGCAGATTTCTTGTAGTTGAGGGGCAGTGATAGCATCTGGAGAGAGAGATTTTCTTAGCCGGAGAATCATCAGTAGAGAGAGGCAAAGAGTGATCGAGTAGCCCAGACGAAGAGGCTAACACATGGCCAAGCAGAGGCATCGCAGAGGGTGAGAGAGAGTCCGAGATTTTGCTGGGGAGAGTCAGTTTCAGAAGTTAGGAGCTAGGGTGTGAGACTGGGAGGTTGAGAGCAGAGACTCCGGGCAGCAAATCGATCAGTAGATTGAAAATTTCGAACATGAAATTCTACTGTAGTAACTGATTTATTTCACCTACTTATCTCTCATAATAAGTTATTTATGAAACCCTTCAGTAAACATTAAAATAAATTCTATTGCAGTTATCACATAATTACATAGAGAAAATAACAGTGATATACAAGCACAAGAATCAATCACATCAACACAGTTGTTTTTGGACAATTGTCCCCGGAAAAACCTAGTGTGGGAAAACTGGCGCAGTAAATGAAGGTTTGTTTATTAATATTCGACAACAATCGCTTTACAAGGAATGATTCTACAGAAAAATTGAGACACTTCTGAGAGAAACACCCGAGACAATTTCTCCTCCTCCTGGATAAGTTCTGAAACCATGGAGACCCTTCACTTGCTTCTGCATCACCTCTGCGTCAGTCTGTATGAGGACTACGTCTGCAATGGTGCTGTCTCCCTACTCTTCCCTCTGTGCTGTCTCTTGAATGCCCTACGTCACCTCCTCCTCAGTCTCTGATTACTGCTGATGTCCTCCTCTTCCTTCACCCTACAACTCTCCCTCTGAAATCAAACTCCTCCTTGAGAATCGATTTCCCTCGGGTTATTGAGTATTTGCCTAGTGTGTCTCTTAATGTCTCTCAAGTCTTCTCATATACTTTTCTTGTTGATGAATCAACGACCGAGATTAAGTCTATAATAAATGGCTAAGATTAAAACGGGCTCGATCCTCGTCTCTTAGAAGCTTCTCACCCTTATCTTCATTAATACCCATTAATATTTTTATTTTCCTAAGTTTAGACTTAGGAACCCATTAAAAATATTAATTATTTTAATAACTCCTCATCTGGGTGGAATTTCTCCAAACGATTTCTGGGTCTTGGAGATCTCATGTGTTCTAGTGCCTCCACAAAATTTTGGAGCTAGAGCACATCCGATGCTACCCAAAATCAACACTCCCTCTTAGTGAGGAATGTGCTCTAGAAATACTTCCCAATAGAAGCATCACACTGAGCCACGACATCGGTTTTCTGTGTTGTTGATGCTCGGCCTACTGCCCCTCATCCACTGCGCTGCTGCAACCTGTACTGCTGCCCCTGACATTGTAGCTGTCACTGCTACATTTATACTGCAGCTCCCTCTGAATATGTTGCATCATGCTACCCATAGCATTGCCACTGCTAGCTTCTGCAATGCAACTCCTTATACTATCCGCTTCTGCTACTGAAACGGATTCTTCACCATCCCCATCTTCTCCCTGAAGTAAACAAACTTTGTTCTTCCTAGGGCCTTGGTGAGAATGTTTGCCACCTATTCTCTTGTTGGGGTGTACCGTAATTGTACTACCCTTCGTTGGACACAGTCTCTGATAAAGTGACACTTGATATCAATGTGCTTTGACTGATCATGAAAGACTGGATTCTCAGAGAGCTTGATGCAACTCTGATTATCGCACAAAATACTGGTTGCTTCCATCTTTCTCCTGAATAGATTCACAAGCAATTTCCTAAGCCATATGGCTTCGTACAAAGTTGTGCTAGCTGCCATATATTCAACTTCAGCTGAGCTCAGAGCCACGAATTTCTATTTCCTACTACACCAGGAGGTCATTCCCGATCCAATGCTGAAACAGTGCCCAGTGGTACTTTTCCGATCTACTGAACTTCCAGCCCAATCTGTGTCAATGAACCCACTCAACTTGATGTCATTGCCTTGGGTGTACATTAGTCCATGCTCGACTGTTCCTCGTATATATCTGAGAACATGCTTGGTTGCTATCCAGTGCGCCCTCTTTGGTTCTACCATGAATTGACTGAGGGTGTTGACAACGTAACAAATGGCTGACCTAGTATTGACTAGATACATCAGGGACCCTACGAGTTGCCTGTACAAGGTGGGATCGAATTCTTTATCTTCGGATGCACCAATCTTCTTCCAATTGGTGATCATTGGAGTATCCATAGGTCTACAGTCCTGCATCCTGAATCTTTTCAAAATATTTGTAGCGTATCTCCCTTGCCCAAGGAAAATCTCACCCTTCTGCTGCCAAACTTCCAACCCCAGGAAATAATGCATCTGTTCCAAATCCCTCATGTCGAATTCTGTGGCTAGGTTCTCACAATTTTTGATGAGCCTGAATGATCCTATCAGAAAGAGATCATCCACATATAAAACCAGGATTAGAGGCTCATTCTCTAGAACCAGATAGTAAAGGTTAGGATCTGCGTCACTCTTGACGAATCCCATCTTCTGCAAGTAGCCATCAATTTGACTGTACCATGCTCTAGGTGATTGTTTAAGCCCATACAGAGCTTTCTTCAATCTACATACATGAGATTTCTTCTCATGTGTCTCAAAACCCTCTGGTTGTTCAATGCATACTTCTTCTTCTATCACCCCGTTCAAGAACGCCGTTTTGACATCCATCTGGTGAGTCTTTCACCCCATCTGAGCTGCAAGGGATATCACAGATCTAATAGAAGTATACCTGGCTATTGGGGCGAAGGTTTCTTCGTAGTCTATCCCTTCCTTCTGAGCAAACCCGTAGCCACAAACCTGGCTTTGTATTTTTCTACACTGCCATCTGCAGCATATTTGACTTTGTAGAGCCATCTCGACCCTACAACTGAATTGTCCCAAGGCCTAGGTACCACTTCCCAGACATCATTGACCATTATGGAACTGTATTCCTCCACCATAGCATCTATCCATACTTGATGCTGAACGACCTCCTGAAAACTGGAGGGTTCTCCAACCTGAGCCACGAAGGCTTGGTATCTGTCTGGTTGTCTACGCTCCCTTTTCTTGTTCCTAGGCGCTCTGACAAAATCATCTACATTTCGTAGTATTTGTCGAAGTTCCCAGCTTGTTCTACCACTAGAAGTGGGTATATCTATCTGCTCCTCTTCTTGAGGCTCCACCTCTGGAGTTTTGCCTTTAGGAGAAATACTAGCGCTAGTTTCTGCTGGTCAAAGTGGCTAGACCAACAAGTCATCCTTTGATTGCTCTTCAAAAGGCATTTCTCCGGTTTTTCTGAAAGCTCTGTGCTCCATGAACTTTACATCCCGTCGAATTACGATCTTCCTATTCCCCGGAAGATAGACTCTATATGCCTTAGCATTCTTGCTATATCCTACAAGATATCCTTTCTCCGCAATCTAATCCAATTTCTTCCTCTTTTCTTCGGGTACATGGCGGTATGCCAAGCTCCCAAATATCTTGAAATGACTCACCTCAGGCTTCTTACTGGTGAAGACACTCTCTGGAGTAATCTTACCTAATGCCTTGTCAGGAGTCCTGTTTTGGATATAACTGTCGTGTTGCATGCTTCTGCCCATAGAAACTTGGGCATATCTTGATCATACAACATTCCCCTGGCTGCTTCATCAATAGTTCGATTCTTCCTTTCTGCTACTCCATTTTGCTCTGGATTATAGGGGGCTGTCCACTCCCTTCTAATGCATTCCCTTGTACAGAAGTCGGTGAAGTCCTTGTAGATTTATCCTCCACCATTGTCTGAGCCCAATATTTTTATCTTCTTTCCTGTCAGATTCTCAACAAGAGCCTTGAACTCTTTGAGTCGACCAAAAACCTCATCCTTGGTTTTTAGAAAGTAGATCCAAGTCTTTCTGGAACAGTCATCAATGAAGGTGACGAAATATTCAGCACCACTAAGAGCTTTTGTGGACATGGGTCCACAGATATCTGAGTGTATCAATCACAAAACACTCTTAGCCCTATTGTTGCTTTTTGGAAAATGCTGCCTTGGCGTACTTGCCTAGTGCGGATCCTCTGCATACATCATCTCGTTTGGTACTTAATTTTGGAACTCCTGATATTGTTTTCCCGAGAATTCTTAGAGCCTCATGGTGTAAGCCTCCCATCCTCCTGTGCCATAGTTCATTCAATTCTTTTTCCCCATTGTTGCCTATCAGTGCCATTGGAGATTCTAGCTGTAATTTATACAACCTGTTACTTCTGACTCTAATTTGGGCCTTCTTTTTCAAACTCGAGTGTTTGACATATACTCTCTCCTTAATGAAGAAATCGTCATAGCCCTTGTTTTGACGCTGAGATACAGAGAGTAAGTTCATCCCCAATCCTGGCACATGTAACACATTGGTTGCTCAAAGATGATCCCCTGCTTCTGTTTGAAAGACTACAATACCTCTTCCTACGAGGGTACATTTTGCCTTATTTCCCATGGTTATATGGAAATTCATCCTTTCTTCCTGGTAATTCGAAAAACATTCTCGTATTTTGTCATATGCCAGGAAGCTCCACTATCTATATACCAAACCTTAGAGGAGGCAGAAATCGCTAGGCAAACGACTTCTTCTTCTAGTGTGGAAGTTAACATAGAATAATCGTGATCCATGTTCTTCGTGCTCTCTTCTTTTTCTGGAGATCTGCATGAGTCCCTTTGAGATGATGCCCTAACATCATGCCTCTGACTCATAGCAGATTCTTCAATCCTGTTGCCGGATCTCTACTCTGATACCATTTGAAAATTTCTAACACGAAATTCTACTGCGGTAACTGATTTATTTGACCTACTTGTCTCTCAAAATAAGTTATTTATGAAACCCTTTAATAAACAATAAAATAAATTCTACTGCAGTTATCACATAATTACATAGAGAACATAACAGTGATATACAAGCATAAGAATGAATCGCATCAACACAATTGTTTTTGGACAATTGTCCCTGGAAAAATCCAATGTGGGGAAACCAGTGCACCAAATGAGGGTTTATTTATTAATCTTTAGCAACAATCGCTTTACAAGGAATGATTCTACAGAAAAACTGAGACACTTTTGAGAGAAAGACCTGAGACAAAGTTTGTCCTCCTCCTGGAGAAGTTCTGACACCCTGGAGACTCTTCACTTGCTTCTGCGTTATTCTGCGTTAGCCTACGTGAAGAGTGTGTAATGGTGCTGTCTCCCTGCTCTTCCCTCTGTGCTGTCTCTTGAATGCCCCACGTCACCTCCTCCTCAGTCTCTGACTACTGTTGATTCCCCCCTCTTTCTTCACCCTGCAACTCTCCCTCTAAAATCGAACTCCTCCTTGAGAATCGATTTTCCTCAGGTTACTGAGTATTTTCCCAATGTGTCTCCAAATGACTCTCAAGTCTTCTCTTATACTTTTCCAGTTGATGAATCAACGATGGAGATTAAGTCTCTAATGAACGACTAAGATTAAAACAAACTTGATCCTTGTCTCTTAGAAGTTTCCACCCTTATCTTCATTAATACCCATTAATATTTTTATTTTCCTAAGTTTAGACATAGGAACCCATTAAAAATATTAATTATTTTAATAACTCCTCATCTGGGTGGAATTTATCCAAACGATTTCTGGGTCTTGGAGATCTCATGTGTTCTAGCGCCTCCACAAAATTTCGGAACTAGAGCACATCCGATGCTACCCAAAATCAACACAGATTGTGTGATGCAGTGCATAGAGAGGTTGACCCAGAGACTGTGTGAGGACTGCGTAGAGGCAGCTCAGGGCCTGTCAGAGGCACTTCATTAAGTAGCCGGATCAGCCAGGAATTTCTCAGTGATTCTGTGAGATAATCTCACAAATATTTCTTCCAGTATTTCTCTCTGGAATTGAATAACCCGAGAGGTATTCAGAGTTTGCTATTGCTTAATAATAATAAACCCTCATATCTGCTGCACCAGTTTTCCGCATTGGGTTTTCCTGCGGACATTTGTCCAAAAATAACAGTGTCTATTGTGTTGTATTTTCTTTCTTGCTCAGTATCTTGTTTCCACATAATATTTAATTAAGTAAAGGTTGTAGTGTATGTATTACGATATTTGCCGTAGGAAACTGCAAGTAATTTGTTTAAAGGAATTTAACAAATAGGAGTAATATCATCAGTTGCTGCAGTAGGGGTTCTTGTTGTGGAATTTTCACATCTTGAGGAGATGCTGAGATGCATGAGGATGTACTAGGTAGAAAGGGGAGTGTGTAGACCCCTTCCTTACTAGGCTTTAGGATGTCCGGGATTAGCTGGCTTCAGTTGGATCAACACCCCAACCTATAGAGTTTGTACGATTAGTGTTGGACAACGTTTATGAAAAATGACAAGTTTTCATCCAGAGTATCCTGGGCAGAGAAAACTGCCAGATTGGGAACGTGTGTGGGCTGATTTGTAGCAGGAGGAGATGAGGTGAGATCTGGTGAAGGCCACCATCAGTGGCAACAACAATAGTGGGATGAAGCAAGAAAAGTTGGAGGAAGACGTGGCCCTCACATCTAAGGGGTAACAGGAGCAACATGGAAGAAAGAAGGACATTTCCAAGATCAAATTCTTTAGGTGTGTTGAGCTTGGTAATGACAACACTTAATATCTTCTCAGAAAGAAGGACAAGGAGGAGAAGCAGGATCAACACGCTGCATCCGCTGAGATCGACAGGCTGTCCTCCAAACTGGAGGAACAGTCTGCCATGATCACCGAGTTACCTCTGTTGATTTCTGGCATCATCGGATGTGCTCTAAGTCTCAAAATTTGTAGGGAGGCTTAGACACAGGCATCCTCTAATACCTGGAAATTGTTTTGGGAAATTCCACCTGGAGACAGTTTTATTAAAATAATTAATTATTTTTAATGGGACCCGAAGTCTAAACTTAGGAAATTAAACTAATTAATGGGTATTAATCTAAACTGTGGTTGTAACTTCTAGAAGAAGACGATGATCAAGCCAAAATGATCTAAGCCATTGATTATGAGTTAATATGGGCCGTTGGTTGTCCAACGGAAAGATATAAGAAGAAGCTTGAGGGGCACTTGAAGGTCACAGACAGGGGAGATCAAAATTTCGGTTTTCTGAAGCAGAGCAACTGTGGGACAGATTTTCGATAGTGATCTTTTGCAGTGAGGGGCAGGGATAATATCCGAAGGGAAATCTTCTGGAGAATACTCAACAAAGGAGGCAGAGAGAGATCTGGGAGAGGCAGCGCAGAGCCAGAAGAGGTTGACGCAGGGCCACACAAAGGCAATGTAGAGCCTTGAGGAAGTCTAGAAGTTCGCTTGGGAGATCAATTTCTGAGCTGGAAGTCAGGGTGTGAGACCGGGAGAGCAGAAGTCAAAATCTCAAAGGCAAATTGATCAGTTGAAGGGGTGACGCTGGGCTGACGCAGTGAATGTGTAGAGGCAACTCATTCAATGGCTGGATCAACTAGGATTTCCAGTGATAGTGTGAGGTAACCTCACTTGTCTCTCTGTCAGTGATATTCTTTGTGACTGGATTGCCAAGAAGGCATCCAAAGATTGTATTAAGAAATTACTACTGCATAATAATAAAACCCTTAGAGCTGCTGCACCGGTTTTCCCGCATTGGGTTTTTCTGGGGACATTTGTCCAAAAATAACTGTGTAGATGTGTTGTATTTCTTTCTTGTTCAGTTTCTTGTTTTCGCTTATAAATTTTAATGGTGTAGGCTGCAGTGTATTCGTTTTAGTGTTTACTGTAGGAAACAATAAATAATTTGGTTCAATAATTAACAAATAGGAGAAACGTAATTAGTGGCTGCAGTAGGAATTTGGGCATCCAAATTTTCACATGGTATCAAAGCTGCAGGTGAAACAAGAGAATAGTGTCAGAAGAGCCCAACGCTGAAGGAAGAAAGGAAGTCGAAGTGCTGCATAGGCAGGAAATCAAATCTTAGAGGGATTGCTAGTTCAGGCCAGGAGGGCAAGATTTTCATGGTAAATATCTCTCTGAGTGAGTCGATAGAGATGTAGGATTTCCAGATCGAGATTTGTCAGCGGCAGAGGGAGCAACACAACAAAAGCTTCAGCAAAGAGAGGTTCCTGGTGTGACGCAGTTTTCTGCAGGCAGACGCTGGGCAGAAAGACGTCAAAAGGAAGAAGAGAGACACATGAGGGAATTTCCTTCTAAGAGAATTCCTAGGCAAGGAATTCGAATTCTCAATTCGCTGAGTAGGAGCAAGGAGCAACAGATCTACTGACTCCAGTAGGGAGTGCGTAGGCTAGCCCAGCAACGGTGCAGAGGAGAGAGGTGGTCATTCGACTTTTTCGTTGGCAGATATGGCAGCCAGTGGGTTGAGAGATTAGGATCGGTTGGATGGTGCCTCCAACTATGTGATCTGGAAGGCAAGGATGTTTTGTCTTCTGGATGAGCATTTTCTCAAGACCTATGTCGACAGCATGGTAGCTGTGCCCGCAGATTCAGATCCACTCAAGAAGTATAATGATCCAGATTTAAACAGGAACGCAACAAAATACAGAGATAACCATATACACAAAGATGCAGCGGAAATAATACTTCATTTCATTAATGTAAAACACTGAAATATGCTTACAACCAGAAATGGAAATAAACTAGCTAGGGCGATGGTAGCTTATCTCTAAGAAGAGATGTGGCGGCTACATGCCTCTGAACTGTGTTACAATGAGGCTCGAAGGCCTATTTATTGTTGAGAAACAATGGAAAACTCTTAACATCCCAAAACCTAACCCTAGAAGATGAAACACCAAATTGTGGACCCCGTTTGGGTAAATTGGTACATCAATTTCTCGGGGTCGTAACTTTGGCATACGATCTCTGTTTGACGTGTACAATAGCTCGTTAGAAAGATCTATCCGAGAACTACCACTTTGGGAAGGGAAACATTGGTCCATGGACCCACCAAAGGGCAATATTGGTCCATGGACCCATGTTGCTCCCAGATTTCCCAAAAAATGTTGTTTAGGGCCTCAAAACAGCTCCGGAAGTTCATGACCCGAAAAACTGCTAAAAATAGTAAACTGTGCTACAATTTAGGAAACTGAAAAAACTGAAAGATACAGTTGTGGGGGTCCAAATGGGATTGGTGGGTGGCCACCAACATCCACCTAGATCATACAAGGGAGAGATGGCGAAGACAAAGCGAATGATCCTCGACGGAATGAGGGATCATGTAGTCTGTCACATCGCTAGTAGAGGGACTGCCAAAGAGATGTGGGATGCATTGTCGACGCTATATCAAGGATCTTTCGAGCAATGAAAGATGTACTTAGAGCAGAAGATGAGATATCTACAAATGCAGAATGGGGTGCGTATTGATCCATTCCTCAGTAAGCTTCAAGAGACCCAAGATGAGCTGGTAGTTGTGGGGTCAACACCTCAAGGTTTCAAGAGGGTAATACTCGCCCTAAATTCAGTATCTGAGGAGTGGCAAGTCTTTATCTAGAGCATCCTGGGCATGGTGACTTTGCCAAACTTGGATGAAATGTGGGCAACGCTTAAGCAAGAGGAACTGAGGAGAGACTTGGTCAAATGTAAACTTGATGGAAGCACCAGCAGTGGGTCGAAGCCCAAGGAGGAGGAAGAGAATGCAACCCTTGCATCCAAGGTATAGCAGGAGCAATGGAAGAAGAAGAAAGATGTTTCGAAGGTCAAATGCTTCAGGTGTGGTGAATTCAGTCACTACACAACACAATGTCCTCTGAGGAAAAAGGACAAAGATAAGAAGCATGATCCGAAGGTTGGAGCCACGAAGTTCGAGGAGGAGGAGTTTGCCATGATAGCCTAAGCATCTCTAGGGGGAGGTGGGGTGATTTAGAGCTGTAGTTCGAAAGGACTGGAGATGGACAGGATCCTTGAGGAGCCCACCTCTCGGATCAATTCCTTGCTATGGGAACCCAGATCAGTAGTAGCAAGATGGACCAGTGTTAGTTGGTGCAAAGGAGTGACGAAGTGATAGTTGCAGTGGGTAGTAGTGCCAGATCATGAGCAATGTAGAGTAGATTTGGCAGCAGTGTAGATGGCACAAAGTAGAGGTTAGCAGCAACGCAGAGGCTTTAGAGGGTCAACGTAGAGACTAGCAGCGGTCATAATTCGAGCAACAAAATGCATCATGCTAAACACTTGTTCAGTAATTTGGGATGATTTTCCGTTGCTGATGCAGTAGTAGCAACAGTTGGAGAAGGACGCAGTGCAAATGCAGTGTTGGCAGTGACAGGGCCAACAGTAGCACAGAGGCAGAATTTGAGAGGGAGTTACAGTACATATGCAGTGTTGGCAGTGGTAGTGTGAGCAACAGTACAGATGTAGCATTTGCGCAGTAGTTGGTGGACAGGGTGTCAGACATCAACAACGTAGAAGGAAATATTACAGAACAGAGTGATGCTTCAACAGGGTGCATTGCTAGAGCACATTCCTCTCTAAGAGGGAGTGGTGATTTCTGATAGCATCGAATGGGTTCTAAGTCTCATTTGCAGGGAGGCTTAGACGCATGCATTCTCCAATACCTACAAATCTTTTTGGGAAATTCCACCCGGAGACAATTTTATTAAAATAATTAATTATTTTTAATGGGATACTAAGTCTAAACTTAGGAAATTAAAATAATTAATGGGTATTAATGTAAACTGTGGGTGTAACTTCTAAAAGAAGACGACGATCAAGCCAAAATGATCTAAGCCATTGATTAGAAGTTCATCTGGGCCGTTGGTTGTCCAACATAAAGATATAAGAAGAGGCTTGAGGCGCATTTGGAGAACACATAGAGGGGAGATCAGAAGTTCGATTTTCTGAAGCAGAGCAACTGTCGGAGAGATTTTCAATAGTGATCTTTTGCAGTGAGGGGCAGGGATAGTATCTGAAGCGAAATCTTTCTGGGATGGAGAATACTCAACAGAGGAGGTATAGAGAGATCTAGGAGAGGCAACGTAGAGCCAAAAGAGGTTGATGCAGGGCCACGCAGAGGCAGTGTAGGTTAACGCAGAGGCAGCATAGAGCCCTGAGGAAGTTCGAAAATTTGCTAGGGAGATCGATTTCTGAGCTAGAAGCCGAGGTGTGAGACCGGGAGAGAAAAAGTCGGAATCTCATAGGCAAATTGATCAGTTGAAGGGGTGACGCTGGACTGACGTAGTGACTACGCGGAGGCAGCTCATTTAGTGGCTAGATCAACCAGGATTTCCAGTGATAGTGTGTGATAACCTCACTTATCTCTCTGTCAGATACTGTCTGTAATTGGATTGCCGGGAAGGCATCAAGAGATTGTATCCAGAAATTACTACTGCATAATAATAAAAACCTCAGAGCTGCTGCACCGATTTTCCCGCATTGGGATTTTCCAGGGACATTTGTCCAAAAAAACCTGTGTAGATGTGTTGTATTTCTTTCTTGTTTAGTTTCTTGTTTCCGTTTATAAATTTAAATGGTGTAGGCTGTAGTGTATTTGTTTCAATGTTTACTGTAGGAAAAAGTAAATAATTTGGATCAATAATTAACAAATAGGGGGAACGTAATCGGTTGCTGCAGTAGGAATTTGGGCATCCAAATTTTCACAACCTCCAATGGTGAGGTGGGGTGATATGGAGTTGTATCCCCAGAGAGCTACAGGATGGGCAGGATCCTTGAGGAGGTCCACCTCATGAATCATACCTTGTTACAGGAGCCCAAGACATGCTGTAGAATGATGGATCAATGGCCGTTGGTGCAGTCAAGTGCCAGAGTGACAGATGCAGTAGCTAGTAGCAGGTCAGGGACTGAGCAGCACATAGCAGAGTTGGCAACAATGCAGTTGGCATAGTGCAGAGTCAGCAGCAACGCAGAGGCTTTAGTGACAGCGCAGAGTCTAGTAGCAGTCAGGACTCGGGTGGCAGATGCATCATACTAACCACAGTTGGTTCAGTATTTTGTATGCTTTTCCATTGCAGTTGCAACAACAATAGTTGGAGAAGGTTGCAGTGAAGATGCAGTGTTGGAAACATTTTAGTAGGGCCAACAGCAACACAGATGCAACAATCAGAGTTGTGCAGTGGTTGGTGGGCAGTAGGGCTAGACATCAACAGTGCAGCAGGAGATGGTGCAAAGATAGAGTGATGCTTCAGTGGGTTGCAACACTAGAGGACATTCCTTGCTAAGAGGGAGTGTTGGTTTTTGTAGCACCAGAGGTGCTGTAGCCTTGAGACTTTGCAGAGCGGCTAAGACATGCATTCTTCGATACCCAGAAATCATTTGGGAAAATTCCACCTAGAGATGGTTTAATTAAAACAGTTAATCATTTTTAATGTATTTGTAAGTCTAAACTTAGGAAATGTGATTAATTAAAGGGTATTGATTAAATCTGGTGCTCTTCTTCTAAAAGAAGACGAGGATCAACTCCTAGTTAATCTTAGCCTTTGATCATGTTTTGATCTTGGTTGTTGGTGCTCCAACGAGAGATTATAAGGAGCTTGATGGGCACTTGGAGAACACACTGAGATAATGAGATAAAGAGATCGATTTCTCAAGAGTAGTTGCGCTGAGTTGTTGGAGAGAGATCGAGTGATCTTCTTGCAGCGAGGGGCAGGGATAGTAGACTGAAGGGAAGTTTTCCAATTCTGGAGAGTGCAAGGCAGAGAAGGCATTGAGAGGTTCAAAGATGCAGCACAGTGACATGCAGAGGCAGTGTAGAGCTTCAGAGGGAATCCGTAATTTGTTGGGAGCAGTCGAGATCTAGTTCTGAAAGCCGGGGTGTGAGACCAGAGGGCCAGGGAGTCAAAGTTCCAAAGGCAAATCAACCAACAAGAAGGGTGACGCAGTTCCTAGAGGCTACGATGTAGATTTGCGTACTCTGACGCAGAGGCAGTGTGGGGCTAGCCGTCCAGAGCCTAGATTAGATTTGGATCACCAGTGACAATGTGAGATTTTTCTCACTACCTCTTTGCCAGTTTATTCTCTATATCAGATTGCTAGTTTGGGCATCTAACGATTTGCACTCAGAAACTACTGCATAATAATAAAACCCTCTGCTGTTGCACTGGTTTTCCCGATTGGGTTTTTCTAGGGATGTTTGTCCAAAATAATGGTGTATTTGTGTGTATGTGTTTATTTCTCTCCTGTGCAAAATTTTTGTTTCCGTATTATTTATTTTGTGAAGGCTACAATGTATGTATTTCGATATTTGCCTTAAAAAACTACAAGTAATTTGTTTAAAGTAATTTAACAAATAGGAGAAATATCATCAATTTGTTGCAGTAGGAATTGGGTCACCAATTTTTCACAATCTAGAGTTGAAGGACTCTATAGAGTCAATGGAATACCTTTTCTGGCAATGGTCCATGACACTAATCATCAAAGTGAGTTATGGCATTGAAGGTTAACAAATCTACATCATGAAGCCCTACCAAAATTGAAGAAAGTTTCTAGGATGCTTGATGTTCAAGCCAGACATGATGGAGTTTGTTCGGGGTGTGCCAGTAGTAAGAAGACAAGGGGTCCATTCCCCTCTAGCGAGAACAAGACTGATGATATTCTTCAACTTATTCATTCTAACCTATGTAGACCCATGCCTGTGCACTCTATTGGTGGACATCTCTACTACATAATCTTCATTGATGATTTCTCCAGGAAGACATGGATATACTACTTAAAGCACAAGGATGAGGCTTTTGATATGTTCAAGGATTTCAAGGCGCTGATAAAAAATCGAACAAGGAAGAAGATCAAAGTCTTCCAATTCGACGATGGTGGAGAATACATTTCAAATGAGTTCATTGACTTTTGCAAGCATGCTGGAATCAAGAAGAAAGTTATTGTACCTTACTACCTCGAGCAAAATGGAGTATGGTCGAAATAGCTTCCTGAGCTATGCTGCATGATTAGAAGTTGCCGAAATTCCTTTGGGAAGAAGCTAGAAATATAGTGATATATGTTCAAAACAAGGTTCCTCATCAAGCATTGGACAAAAAGACCCCCGAAGGAGTATTCACAGGTGTGAAGCCTGACATTGGACATCTCAGGATATTTGGTTGCCTTGTATACTTTCATGTGCCGATGTACAAGAGGAACAAGTTGGAAGCCATCAGAAAGAAAGGTATGCTTGTTGGTTATTGTGAAAATTCTAAAGCATTTAGAATATACATATCGATTCAAAGGAAGACCGATTTTAGCAGGGATGTAACTTTCGATAAAGATGCCGCTCTTGGGAAAGCAAGGGATCTTCCTCCTCCTGAGAATAAAGATGATGATGACATACTAGAAGGTCTGTTTGTACTCAAATCTGACAAGGACATAGTTTATGATCCCATGGAGCCTATGGACCCCTTGGATCCTCCTCCAAGTGATCTCCTTGCCAAGAAGAGACCATTATGGCTTTGTGGTACTCTATAGGATGCCGAGAAGCATGTTCGTGCCAAAATGACCTTTAGAGAGAGTAAGAAGCCATGCTGATATTAAGGATACATTACAGCTATGAGCACTATGATCCAGGCTGAGCCTTCTACTTTTGAAGAAGCAGTGAAAGAACAAGTTTGGAAGGATGCCATGGCTGAAGAATATGCATCGATTATGAAGAATGATGTATGGGATGTTGTGCCTGAGACCTAAGGGAAAGTCTATCATAACTTCAAAATGGCTATATAAAATCAAACAAGGAGGTGATGGAAGCATTGAGAAGTGCAAATCAAGGTTTGTGGCCTGAGGTTTCTACTAGAAAGAGGGAGAAGACTATGACTATATATTTGCTCCTGTTGCCCGCTACACTAATGTTAGATCAATTGTTGCTCTTGCCACTAGTCAAGGATGGACACTTCACTAGATGGATGTAAAGAGAACATTTCTTCATGACATACTATAGGAAGAAGTATATGTTGAGCAACCTCTGGGATTTGAAGTAAAGGACAAGAAGACTCATGTTTGGAGTTTGAAGAAAGCATTATATGGTTTGAAGCAAGCTCCCCGAGCATGGTATGCCTGAATTGACAATTATCTGGTGAAGTTTGGATTCACAAGAAGCAATTTCGATCCAAACCTATACTTCAAAGTGGTCCAAGGTATGCCTTTGATTTTGGTTTTATATGTTGACAATCTATTCTTGACTGGTAGTGAGCCCCTGATGCTCGAGCGTAAGAGGGAGCTGACATCTGAATTCAAAATGAAGGATCTTGGTATGATGCATTACTTTCTGGGACTAGAGGTTTGGCAGAGACCTGGAGAGATTTTCCTTTCTCAAGGAAAGTATGTCATGAAGCTATTGATAAAATTTAGAATGATTGAATGCAAGTCCCTAGCCATGTCGATGGATATTAACTTCGAGAAGTTATGCAGAGATGCTATTGGACCTGACATGGCTAACCCTTCTAAGTATCAACAATTGATTGGGGCACTAATGTCCCTTGTGAACACTTGTCCGGATATATGCTTTGAGTCAATTCATGACTAAGCGCCATCATGCACATTTGGTTGTTGCCAAACACATTTTGAAATATTTGCATGGAATGATCAACCTTGGTTTGAGATATACTTGTGAAGATGTGAGACTACATGCATCCACTGATGCTGACTGGGTTGGAAACGTTATTGACAGGAAGAGCACATTCGAGTGCTGCTTTAGCTTGGGATTTGCCATGATATCTTGGATGAGCAAGAAACAAAAGTTTGTGGCTTTGAGTACGACATAGGCAGAGTATGTTGCTGCTAGTATGGCTAGATATGACATTGATTTATTATGACAACAAGAGTGGGATCTGTTTGGTAGAGAATCTGTGTTTCATGACAAGTCTAAGCACATTGAGATCAAATATCATGACATACATGACATGGTGCAGAGAGGAGCTGTGAGACTTTGTCATATTTCAATTGATGAGCAGATTGCAAACATACTCACGAAGGCTTTGCCAAAATGTAAGTTCTTGGTCTTTAGAGAGCAGCTTGGCTGATGGATGTGATGTGAAAACTCCTGAATCTAACACATCAGAAACCCCTACTGCAATTACAGGTTTACAATCTCCTACTTGTTCTTTACATTAACAAGTTATTTAATTGCATAAACATCGAGGTAAACACTATTGCAGCCTTCACAAATATACAGATCATACACTAAAATAAATAGAGACGATAACACAAGGAACACCGTTATTTTTGGACAATCGTCCCCGGAAAAACCCAATTCGGGAAAATCGGTGCAACATATAGAGGGTTTGTATTATTAAGCAGATTTTGTGAATACAGCTAGGGTGCCAGAAATGGCTCACCCAACAGAGAATATCCTCGGCTGTAGTACCTCTATTTGGAGACAAATATTTTGGCAAATCAGCAAACGGATGATCAAACCCCACAACGACTATGACTGTTCCCTATGATGGACAACGAAAGCTACTCCAAGCTCTGCTCTGGAATTGCATCACCCTCTCTCGGCTCATAATCTGTTGATCTGTGTTAGGGTCCCACCCTAACCCCCTTATCTATGTAATGGGACCACGTCATAGTCAAGAGTCAATAAATCCCATATTAATAATTGTAAGTGGTTAATCCGCAATTAATAACGGAACCACAGTTAGTTGCAAATGGGCCGTAGTATTAGATAGATGCTATTAGTAATACACGGTATTGGCCCGTGGTATTGCACATAGGAGTCATATATAAAGGATAGAAACTCCCTGCGAGGAGCATCATGTCTTATTTTGTAATCGAGCTTTGCTCTAGTGGAGGTTGCCCCCTCGAAGAGGCAAGTGAACATTACTCTCTGAATAATAAAATCATTGCTATTCTGTGTTCTGGGTATCTTTTCTTCGCATATTCTGTGTTTTGGGTCTCTTTTCTTCGCATATTCTGTATTTGGGTATCATTTGCAGGTTAAGAGCATAACAAGTGGTATCAGAGCACTTTCCAAGGCCGGTGGGATCTCCATTTAGTAGCAAATTTTTTTGGCTTGAGACGTGTTCCGGCGTCTTTAAACCACGGGATTTGTCGTTGAGCGCATAAATCTGCGGATTTGGGGAGGCATGCACGTAGGAAATACAAGAGGTGGTCACGTATGTTGGACTCCCTTGTAACCCCTGTGGGTACCCCTTCGAGTAGTAGCGCATTAGACAGAACCGCGCACGGACTGTCTTCCACGTACCCTCTGGGTATATCGGAAACCCCATAGGCTCCCTGAAAACCTCGCCATAGATAAACCAGCGACCGTCTTGCGGCTACAGTACACAGAGAACAGCACTCGGAGAGATTACTCGCCCGTACATAGGGTAGTCGGGTTGTACGGCTAAGGGTACGGTCTATCCTCCTTAGTTAGAGCCATGAAACATTGGGCCGAGTACTACTGTCAGACCCTTATGTATATTGCGATCTGTAGCACCTGACACTCCTCAAGACCATAGTTCCCTTTCTATCGGGGGATCGCACATCACCTATTCCAGATCAGCGAGTGCAGCAGCAGCAGACATCAGTCCCGCAGCTCTATCCGATCAGTAGCAGCAGTGATCCACGATCCAGATCTCTCAGATCCACTAGATCGGAGTAGTTGTGAAGGGTTCCTGTGC
>APFE030665163.1:0-15439 GCA_000404065.3 Pinus taeda
GGGTATCAACATTCACATCCTTGCTGCTCTTATCCTGCTCCTTTTTCTGTTCCTCATGTATTTTCTCTTGCTTCCTTCACACTTCCTCCTGTTCTTTCCTTTGTACTTCCTCCTGCTCTTTCCTCTGGACTTCTTCAAAAATTTCTGATGTAGAAGGAGGTTCGTTGGTAAGTCGCTGTTCAGGCTTGCTTGATTGTGTCATCGGGGAAGTAGCTAGCAAATCTAGAGGCAGAGTTTGCAACCTATGCTCTCTGAGTTTGTTGAATTCCACTAACCCGTCGTCGTGATATCTCATTTTAGCTAATGCTTGAACCTGAAATAATTACTCCGCCGAAGAAAATAGATCATCAAACTCATCTTCTTTATGTTCAAACTTAGTGAGTTTTGCCTGATCCAGTTAATTATAGACAATTTTCCTTGGATCAAATCATCTATTAGGAAGATTGGCAAGATTCAGTATATTTATCTTTTCTGCTTTTTTCCCTGCATGCTTATAGTCATGCAGAGTATAAACACCAAACCTTAGAGGAAAAGGAGGCCAAACTTGCTTCTTTGAATTCCTCAGAGTCTTGGTCACTCCTGCGGACGTAAGATGATATGCTATCTCTCTAGCCAATAGTTTGTCGGGTATGTACAAGGGGAGAACATGAGGCCTGGAATGGCTGCTGAAAACTCTTATATATGTAAATTTATCTTCTCCAAACCAGTTTCCTAAGGCTGTCAAGTCAATCTCTGCTTGTGAGGAAATCTTAGGAGCAGGTTTGTCAAAAATTGCATAGTAAATGGGAAACATAAATCCATTGCAAACTTGATATAGGTGGTGCTTATAATGGGCTTTCCACAACTTCTGGTGATATATATGAATCGGCATGGGGTCCTGTGGAGTCCATCTCCACCCCAACACAGGAAATTTGGAGCTAAAACAAAGAGTATCTAAGATGTAGGCACTATAATAAAATGGAGGAATAAATCTATCAATAACACGGGTTTTATTTATGAACTCAAGAATAGCAGTTGCTAACTTATCAGATAATATATTTCCCCAATCCATTATTTCACTATTAACTGCTACTTCCATTAAAGGTACCATCTCTATTGAGAATTTTGAGGAATCATGCAACCCCCAAATCCTACACATCATTGCTCCAGCGTAACAATAAGGAGAACACAAGGAATCGACATAATACTTACCCGAGGACTCATGCTTGTGTTTTGCGGGGTTCTGTCTCCATTCTCGTATAGGTGCTGATTCAGTTTCATTTTCATCTCTGAATTTCTCCAGAAATGCTTTGTTATACTTCTTCTCTGGTTCAGGCAAATGGTACATTTGTCTCAAATCATTGGGTTGAAACAAACTGAAGACTCTCCCATCGACAGTGCAAAATGTTCTATTTGTAATCGAGATTTCCTCAACTGCCCACGTTACTACATCTGTGTATGGAAGAATTTTCTCTCGAGCCGCTATCCGGTGTAAGTAAGAATCAGCTAAATCCTTTAGGGTAGCCTCGGACTTTTGGTTCGAACCTGCTGTAGCTTGTACTGATACTTCTTGAGGTTCTTTGGCTTCAACCAGATTATAGATGCTCCGCCAACTAGTATTACCAAGACTAAGACATGTAGTGTCTGAGATCAATCCTTTTTGACTTGGTCCCGAATCGACAGTATATTGTCTTGTTACTGCGGAAGCTGAAGTTGTTCCAAATTTTTTAGATTTCTTCCCCATTTGGCCTAAATTTGCTGCTTCGGAGGAGCTCTCTGCAGGAGATAAAATGAACGTAGTGCAGAGAATAGGTGGTGCAAACCAAGTATGAAAGAGTTATATCAGTCAATGAATAATGGATGATTAAAATAATATTGTCGCGGATACAATCTCTAAAGAGATTTTGGCATGAATGTCCCATTAATTGGCCATTTAAACCTGTCAATCATTTAAATGCTCATCATATCGTTTATTTGCCGAATAATTCATTTAAGCATGGCTTTGATTTTTTGGCGGTTGGTCACAAGTGAATCACTATCGGGAATAGAAAGGCTTTTAATAATAATTTAACATAATATACCCAAGCCTTTACAATCCCTTTTGAAATTCGTGCTTAGTTTTATCGCAATTGGTGATCGGAGGAATGCTTGAGTAGTTATATTTGTGTCATTGCGAAATCCCCGACCGCCGATAGCGATATCGCTAATTCGCATCGGGAGTTTTTAGAAGAGGGCCTTTTGTTGCATGCATGTTATACTCCCCGATCGTCGATAGCGATATCGCATCGGAGCATAGAGAGAGGGTCTTTTGTCATGATTGCTTACCTTTCCCGATATCCGATAGTTATTCGCGCTTGCCACATCGGGGAAAACTAATGGGTATTTTGTTATGCATCCTTTGTTATTGCGATATGCGATCTTGCGATTGCTTTATCGAAATAATAAAGAATTATTCATTTATTTCTATAATACCGATTTGTGTTCAGTCAAAAGGTTTATAATGTTTTGTTTCTTTTCAAACCTTTTGAGGAATGATAAGTTGATACCAATTTTATCTAAAAGGGGCCCATTTCATATTATAGTTTGAAGGTAAAATTTTATGAAATGGGGGGTTGTTGTACAGCACAACACATTGTTAAACCACGAGGTCATATACCTTTTGTTTCCTACCCTACAAATATTGTGCACCACTCTTCTGTGGGTGATACCCAAAAAATGTTTATGTAAACCTCATAACTGAGCCTTCCTTCTAAATCCATTAAAATTTTTCCTTCTCTCAATACCATGTCTCTTCTCAACACTCATATTGCAATTCACATATGGTTTTGTTTCCTACCCTACATATAGTGTGCATTGCTCTTCTATGGGTGATACCCAAATATTGTTTATGTAAACCTCATAATTGATCCTTCCTTATAAAACCATTAAAATGCCTCCTTCTCTTGATATCACATCTCCTCTCAACACTAATATTGCAATGGTATTGTGAAAATAGGTAATTTATTCCTATAGGGTCCATATAAAAAAATGACTTTGTTGTATATAACCTTGTGGTTGAGGCCCTTACTCTATATAAGCTTGTGGTTAAAGGCTTTTGTATCATGGTTCCTGAGAGCCTAGAAACAAAGGGTGGTGCTACTGCAATAGCTACATGTTTTAGTCATGAATGAGTTAAGAGACATGTAACCAACAACTTAGCCAATTCGAATGTAGTTTCTACATGAATAGAAAATAATGGAATGGGAAAAAAATGGATTTTATTTAATGACCATGTCCCCATGTCAGAGATATTTTCACAAACTTTTAGATTTGATGGAACTATTGCGATTCCTTTGCCCTTCCCATAATTAGAACATGGGAAATGACCAACTATAGAGTACCATCATGTTGTCTGCAGGGAGTGAAAACATTAAAGCACATCCATTCTATTCTTTGGACTTATTATATTTCTCTATTATATTGACTGATATATATTTGGAAACAAGTTTTGTGGACTCTTAAGAAGAATCTATTTCACCTAGTACCTAATGAGAATCTACCAGATAATGTTTTAAAAAGGATTCTTTTCAATCTAGGGATCACATTATTTGTAGCTATAGTTTATTTGTTATACATTTTGGAGGGTTTTTTTTTATTTTTTTTTATTTTTCATCTATGTATTACACTTCTAAGAAGTTTTTTTTGACATATTTTCCTCATCTGTTATACATTGTGGAGAGTTTTCTCACGTATTTTCTGGTCGGTCTAATTTTCCTAAAACTTGGTAGGAATTTGTTAAAATCACAAGTTTGAGTTGTGATATCTCCACAATCCAAGTGCCCCAAGGGTTTTTTGGGGTGTTGAATCCATATATGTAGTCAAAAAATGATTTTAAATGACAGATATCAAGATTTGGCCAAAAATATTCCATATGAGGAATATCACAGTACTATCAACATCTACCATGTTACTTGTAGGAATGTAACTTGGGAGGGGAAGATTCCATACATTCCTCCCAACTACCTAAGTTTACCCCATTTGAAAATTAAATTATTATTATTCTTACTCTTATCATTCTTATTATAAATTGTAAAAAAATTAATATATGATTTAAGTCTTATATATTTAGAAATATAATGCAATAATATTCTTAACCATGGAGATTCCCCTCACTTTGCTATGAAGATTCTTAACATGTAAATATGATTTATCACAATACCATCACTTACTAATATCACATGTCCAAAAAAACCATAAATGATGTTCATATAACACATGTTCATATGCCTTATTTTTAATTAATGAATTTAACTAAAAGAACTTAACTACTTTTGAGATAAATCCCAACCTTTGATTTATGACCACTACTATTAAGAATATTCTATGAAGGTTAAATCCCTACTATCTACCTCTTAGTAATTGTGCTGAGATAATGTGCATAGGTATAATGTAAGTATGTAAACAATTTTAAATGTCGGCTCAATTAAAAAAATACTAAAATGTTAAAAGTCATATCAAGGATGAGTGTAAACATTTAAATGTTGGCTCGATTAATATTAAAATGTTAAAAGTAATAAACAAAAAGTAGCGGTTTAGATGCTATTATCCAAAAGAGTTTTAATTTAAGTTAAAAATAAATAAAACTTTAATAGTAATAATATTTAATTTTATTTAAGTTAAAAAAGAAGTTTAAGTAATATAAACCCCAAAATGAGTGTAAGCATTTAAATGTATAAAATGTTAAAGTAATAAAAATAATAAAATTCAATTTGTTATATTTTAATTTTGTTATTAACTTATGAATAGGTTTTGTTACAATATCATGGGCCAATAAAATGACTTGTCAAGACATCATAACCAAAAACCATAACTTATTTCTCAATCAAAATATTTTATAACAATATGACAAGATTTTTAACCGTTGATTTTCACGCTCACTTTACCATGGATAATATTAACTTGTAAATAGGACTTGTTACAATAGCATGGGCCAATACCACATTGCCAAAAACATAATTTATTTTACAATCAAAATATTTTATAATAATATGACAAGATTCTTATCCATGGATATTCACCCCCACTTTGCCATTGATATAATGAGCTTGTGAATAGGCTTTGTTGGGATATCATGGGCCAATACCATAGTTTATCAATACCACATGCCCAAAAATCATAACTTATTTCACAATTGAAATAATTTTTAACAATATGACAAGATTCTTAACCATGGATATTCACTCCACTTTACCATGGATATTATTAACTTGAAAATAGACTTTGTTACAATACCATGGCTTATCAATACCACATGCTAAAAAACCATAACTTATTTCACAATAAAAATATTTTATTTTAACTTATTTTAATATTTTTTTGAATTAAATCTAAAAGGAAAAAGGTTATAATTACTTTTGAGATATATCTAAACCATCTATCCTCACTCTTAGAGTCCTATATTATAGGGATCATAGTCATTTCTTACTATTCATTTGAAGTCAATTTGTAAATAACAGTCTTGGTTTCATGAGTGTTAAGTCAAAAGGGTCTATTGCTACACTCCAAAGAGTAATGTCATCATGTAAGAGTCTTAAATGTCATTCCATGAAAAATCTAGTCATCATGAGTTAATTATGCTCATGTCATGCTAGTTATAAGAGCCACTTTTGAGAGTTAGTTATGATCAGTTGTGTCATGTCATGGTCATAATTGTAAAGATACCCCTTACTCATCTCTCACATCAACAAGTGGGCCATCATGACTTCAAAGATGGCTTTAGTGGCATGAGGGGTTTAAATTTGCTTGTGGCTTGTCATTTCCCCTCATTCAAAATCCATCTTGGCTCTGAAGTGGTTTTGGGGGTCGAAGAAGAGCATTGCAGGGTTGGAAAAAGGAGTTGTTGCATACATCAGAGACTTGCTGCGAAAATTAGGCTGTTGCTGGAAAACTCCCCTGTTTGATGCAAAATTACCTTACCTCCAACCTGTTACATATTCCACTTTTCAACAACATCATATCCTATTTTGAGGAGATTGTAGAACTTGTATATTTGATGATGGAGACCCCAAAAGGAAAGAAGAAAGTAAAATGAGGAGATATTGTGCGATATGAACCCAACGACATTAGTTTAGTGAACTCTGACACTCCCATTAGGGTATCATTTGAACAGGCTGGTTGTATTACATTCTATGAGAAGATTTAGGGCCAGGGTCACCACTTGTAACTCACTAAACAATTTGCAATAAATTTCAAAGGGAAGGAAGTAAAAGTTGGAAATTTGGATTTTGTTACGATTTTGCTACAAGGAGAGTTTTTGAAGCTTGGAGGTTTGTGATTGGTTTCCAACTTGTCTGATGGATTTGCAATGTTACATGTATCATTCCACACTAGCCCATAACCTTCAACTATTCATAAGATGAGTAGAGATAGTTCAAGATTGGAGTGTTGCGCAAGTGCACTTTGCAAACAATTTTTCACCATATCTCTTAAACTTTGTACCCGTTTTCCTTGAAATTTTCATAGGAAATGTATGGATGTAAGATAAATATATCCACTTAATTTCAGGTCAAAATGCTTTATGGTTTTTAAGAAACGAGCCACCATCATCTACGACCATTTTTTGAGTTTCTCGAAATCCGTGAGTCGGATTTGGCTCAAATTTTTTGTGGAGAAGAATTATGATGATATTAACATGATAAAAAAAGTTAATTCAATCTGATTCACCACTTAAGAGATATTAAAAAAATATCAGTCACAGGTACAGTGTTGCAAAAGTCACTACACATGTGATAGCAAAAGGGAGATGGTGGTTTGAAGCCAAGTTTTTAGTTTTGGGGCTCTTTGATAGGTTAATAACCTACACAGAGACACTCCAAGATGATCCATCAGTTTCATTTTGTTAGAGATAGGACAAAAATATGAAAAGCTTGAAATGTTGCAAAAGTTGGTGCAAAACTGGAAGATTCACAACAAACATTGCGTTTTTGATAGTTTCACTTTAAAATCGGTTTTTGAACTAAGGGAGATGAATTTTGAATAAGTGAAAGAGGTTTTTTTCAAAAAATAGATATATTACAAAAGTATCTCTCAGTTTGTGTACATGAATTACGTTTTGCGAATTACATGTGTCACTTTGAGACTCATTTTTCACAATTTTGCCAAGCCAAATTTGTTGACAGAGTTCTAGAATTTTTGAAATTCAACTTGGTGGACCTACAACTTGGCATAATTGATTCCAATCTGATTTGGATGATGATTTTTGAATATTTTTCTACCCAATGCCATGATTTTCTCTTCGATTAGCATATTTTTGGTTAGTAAAAACCAAACCCTAGATAGTAGGATATTGATTGGTTTTCCAAATATTTTATTCCTAAAGCATTGTAAATTCTTCCTATCTTTGGGAGAAGGATGGATTTTGACCCCTTTGGACTTGGGAAGAGAATATTGTATATAATTTTTGAATCTAAATGTAAAAATGGTTGGTTGGACATATTGGAGAGAAAGAGACTTTGTGTGCATTGTGTATCTTGAAATGTTTTGCCAGTGAATGAAAGACAAAAGGTGATTTGCATGGATTCCTGTGTCAGATCTTGGTGGTGTTGTTCTTCTTTCATGTTGTATGTTTTTCTTATGTTTTTACATCTCTTGAATGTATGTATTCATGCTTGGAAGAACCAGATGAAAGGTGCTCTAATTTAGTTTTTCCAAGTGATCTATGTTTTCTTCTTAAAACAACATTCATAATTTATCTACAATTTTATACTCTTGGTGTTGTTTCCATTTTTTTTCTCACACTCACCCTCCTACAACGAATCAATTCCATCACTAAGACTGCCTACCTTGACCCTATGGAAAAACCCTTTCTCTCTTCATCTTATCATTGGAAAAATAATAAATTTGACATGACTCCAAGCCCAATGGATTTGTTTCCTTTATTAGCACCAAAATTTTGAAAATAAGACCTTATTGAGCACTATACCTACCCTAATATCAGATTATTTGAACAACCTAAGTGAGAGAGTCCTATCCAAGGCTAGAAGGGCTAGATTCTAGTCGAAAAGTTGTTTGTGGTTACCTCTAAATTTCTCTCCTCAACCTAGGGAAATTATAGAGTGCTAACAACTGTCATTAAGTAAACCAGCGTATGTACGTGACTATGATGAAGGAAAACTGTGTATACAGTTAACTAAATTTTCATATATTTCATCTTCAGTTCTATTTTAACCAATGTATCATTACTTCATTAGCATTTAATTAAACAATAACCATGAGCAGTAAGAACATAATAGACCATCACACATAAGTAACACATCAACACATGAGGACATCAAAATTTTTAGGTGGAAACCCAATGTGGGAGAAAACCACTATTTTCATCGTCTCTGTCTTCATATTTTAATATAAAGGAAAACATCTTACAATATTTTACTAGTGCAGATTCATGCCAGTATGCAAGAACCAACCTACAAAAGGCTACAAACTTCTCTTGTTCTCCAACACCCACTAGAAGGGAGCTCCAACCCCTTGATCTCATTTATTGACACCCTCGGAAGGGAGCTCCAACCCTCTAATCATATTTACCAGCTACCATTGGATGGAAGCTTCAAATTATTCACTGAAGTCTCCAACCCTCAACACCTATGTGGACCACGTTTCATAATATTTCATAATAGATTCACCTGACTTACAACATCAAACTTGGAGGACACTTTTCATCATATTTTCAGTCTCGACCCACTACCATCATTTTAGCCCAATACCAAATGACAATACCGAAATCAATCACTGCATCAAATAAAATCATTGAAAATCTACCATTTATTACAGCTGAATCAAACCAATCCATAATAGATACAAACCATCAGAATCTAAAATATAAATTCATAAATATACCAAGCCAAGCACTATTACCCATCACCAAAACCAACTATTGCTACTGAAAACCCAGATCAACCATACATTAGATTGTATAAATTATTATTCTTAATCATACATGCCTATGTACGCTCTCCTCTTGAAGAATACCTACGTATAGATCTCAACACACTAATACCTGAATATGAATCATGTTAGAATGAACCAATCATTGAAAGACATGTTGAACCCATCACAAATCACTGAACCAAATATAGATAATCACAGAGTAGCATCATCCCTAGTCAACATATCATTCCATAAACAAGTCAACCGAGCCAACACTTTTAAGCACATATTATCATAAGAGAGACTTCATCAACATACAACAAGAATTAACATAACAAAACTGATCAAACATCATTAAGAGCTCATACTGCAAAACCCTAGCAGTTGTACGCAACTCTTATAAATCATATAAACGTATGTACGCGCTTATGATTTACCACTCTTGCATATAGATCTGTTTATACTGCATAATATATACACGACTACCTAGAAGCAGATCCATGTATGTACATGAGTTCTCAATGGAAAACCCATGTACAGATTTGTAACCACTGAAATGTACCTTTGCTGCAACACAACATCTGTCATACCCAAATCTCGACATGCAAAGAATTATAGACACACATCATAATATTGTCATCACAGATATATCAAAACATAAACAAATTATTCAATATGTGGTCATTTTAGATCTATTAGATCTGATCTATCTCCATGGTCCCTGGTGCACACCTATTTTAGATCAATTTATTCATAAATAATCCATCACATGCACATCCTAACACTTTGATCTCCATCTCCTTATATAACTTAGGCCTTAACCAATACCTTAGGCCAATCCCTTAGTAATTCCAATGGTATTATTTGACGGGATCAAATATATGTTGTCATGCTAATTATTAGGGGCCAATAACATGGTAAAGACCCTTGGTATTCATAATACCATAGTGCGGAAATTATACCTAAATTCTCTTCATCATAATTGCATATGTACGCAACTTATCTTCACAGGAATCGTGTATACTTTTCTAAACTTCACCTTTATCATATTTCCATCTTTGAATTGATATTCCTTTGTCCATCTCACTTGTAGCATCTACATAACCATCATTTTGACATCTTTATCAAGTAGGTTGCCATCAAGGACAACACATTAGTCATAATGTCAACAGAACTGTCATTTCTTTGTTCATCACATCTGTAGCAGCTGCGTAAACATCATGTCAATATCTTTATCAGGTAGGTTTCCATCAATGACAACACATTAGCCATAATTCCAACATCATAAGGATATACTCATATCATGCACTTAATCATGCATTAAAACAATTCTTTAAGTGTGAACAAAATACAAGGGTCATAATCAATAATTCTTAGAACACATATTTAGAGAAAATCATTGACTGGTAGAAAACCTCTTATTTTCTCTTAGCCATAGGCCCCTTTGCTCTGTGACAACCTCCAATCAATATCCTTACATCCCCCAATCGACCCACTCAACCCAAGACAGTGCACCCCCTTCGATGATCACAATAGTCCCTCAAGCTATGCCATTATCCTTCTAGGGTATCCAATTGGGTTTGGCCAAGGATTTCTCAAAGCCCTATGGTTTATAGGAGTTTCATCTTCCTTCAGGGATCTAGGCAATATATAGGATCCACACACAAATAATTGGTCTTGCACTCCTCCTTCTAGGGCTCCAACCTTCCAGAAGGTAACCCAACTAGAAGTTTACTCTACCACAACATGCATATTAACATGCATAGGTGTCACATGTACCATTCTCTCATCAACACCTTATCTTCCACATATTTGATTCCACAAGACTACATGCAACACTTCCATTGTCTTTGTAATTGTGTTGTTAACATGTTCCTGGTCATATGTTCACCATTAACCACTATTAGTCATCTGAACCAAACAATGACAACAAACTACTCAAAGTCTTTATGCATGCATTAAATATGATATGCACCTAACATATTTTCATGCATATAACATATCATTTTTAATATCTATTCATTAGACATGCATCTTCCAACTATTTCATTTCTTGCATTTTTATCATGCCTATGCTATTATTCATAAACATAAAACATTAAACAAAAGTATTAAACTAGTATTAGATAAGTTAAGAGATTCCCCCTAATAGTTATGGCTAAATCACTCAGTCATAAGCTTTTTCAATTCTATTGTGTTGCTTTAGGGAATTCTAGTTAGCGTATTACATGTTTATCTTATTGTAGAAAACTCAAATCAATCTTTAAGTAACATTAGTGTATTCATATATGCAACAAAATAATTTCACATTAGTACACATTCATGCATATAAATTAGATTTAAAACTTAAATTCTTTCCTATACTTGAGCCCAACTAGGTTTGGTGTTGAACCATGCTCTAATACCACTTTGTAAGACTCTCTTCCACCCCCTTATACTTCCACAGGTTGTGGAAGGTGTTACTTTATAATTAACTTGACACTCATGGTTTATGGTGAAGATAGGGTTACACAAATTTATCTTTTTCCAAATTTGGAAAAATCCAAAATAAATACAACCATCTCATTTAGCTCGTCGTGTTGAAATATGGCAACAAGAATATTCCAATTTAATTTTTTCCTTGAATTAATTTTGAATTAAAATCGAATTTAGTCTTAACAACTACTTGGAAATAATTATTTAATTTATTTTAAATTAATTAGTTGGAGAGATTCAATTTAGAAGTCTTTTTGAAGTCATGCAAGAGTTATCCCTTAAATTAAGGAGATAAGGTTGAGTTATATTTGAGTTTTAATTAGTTAACTTAGTTTATTGAGTTAAGTCTAGTTAAATTAGTTCCAAACTATTTGAGGAATTAATAGAGAGTTAACAATCAGTTGATGCATGCATGCACTCAACTAGTGCTACTCCAGTTAACTGAAGATTCCCTCATCAGAAACTCATGCATGCCTATTTTGAGAAAGACTCGGTTGAGATTAATGTTCAAGGAAAGTGCACTATTAGTTGCATTTGTTTTCTTATAAAGAAAACTCATGCATGCAGTCAAGGAATAATCCTTGAGGATTGTGCAATTTTGAAGGAAGATCATCCACTTGGTAATAGGAGATCATCCACAAGGAACAACGCAAGGAAATAGGAGCTTGGAGGGTAGAGAGAAAGGCTGGAGAGAAGCCAAGATTGCCTATGAGCATCTATGACGATTGTACTGAGAGCTGGCTAGCTGTGAGAGCTAAGGCTTTGTATAATTCCTATGTACTTCCACCATGTATGATAATACAATAGTGTGGGGTTTTTAGCTAAGGCTTTCCCCAAAAGTATTTTCATGTGTATTGTGCCATTGATTCTTCTTCTTCTCATTATATTATTCAGCTCGATCTTTAAGTTTCCACAAATTGATAGTAGAAGTAGGTTATAGTATTATGCTTTGATATATATTACATTATTAGGTTAACCTACCAGTAGATGTTCTACATGGTATCAGAGGTGTTAACAATATACTAAGAAGAGAATTTGAAGTTTGAAGTTCGGGGTTGCAGGTGCAAATTGAATTCACATCATACTTCTAGGTTGGCCAATGGTGTTCTCTGGCTTGAGACTTGAGTATGCCTTGGCAGGTAGCTCGAATTACATAGCATGTAAAGATAGAATGGAGGCTGTATTAGAAGACAATGGCTTGAGAGAATTCATTGATCAAGAGATCCCAAAGCCAACTTTAACTAATGCACAAGAGTTGGCTGATTGGAAGAAGTGTGTGGCGAAGACGAGATGGATCATCCTTGAGGGAGTTTCAGACCATATTGTCTTGAGTCTCCATGGGAAGGATACTCCATTTTCAATGTGGAAGACATTGAAGGACCTTTACCAGAACAGTAGCAACTAGGGGAAATTGGCACTCAAGGATAAGCTTCTAAGAATCAAGATGGAGAAGGGCGATACTATTCCCACATATCTAAACAAGCTCACCACCTACAAAGATGAGCTTGGCAGTGTGGGAATAACTACTGTTGATGATGATATGGTGAGCCTCGCTCTCCTTGGCCTTCTAAAGAGTTGGAATAGCTATCAGGGCTCTGTGAATGGAAGGGAGAAACTGCCAAATTGGGAACAACTGTGGTCGGATCTTATCAAGAGGAGATCAAGAGGAGCACACGAGATGGTTCTTCATCCAAGAATTATGATGAAGAAAATCTGGCCTTAGAAAGTAAGGCAAGGAAAGGGAAGGGGAAGGCATCCCATTTCAAATTGAATTCTTCTCATGGAGGGAAGAAGGGTGACATATCTAAAGTAAGATGATTTAATTGTCACAAGATGGGACATTATGTGACTAATTGCCCATCGAAGAAGTCTAAGAAGGGATCCTTGGAAGGATCAGAAGGTGAGGCATTATCCTCTCAAAATTGAATTTACCCTCATCACATGCATGGTATCATTGATGATGGGTTGTGTCCGGTATCTTGATAGTGGAGCCTCATTCCACATGACTGATGATAAAAATTTATTCAGTGCCTTGGAGGAGAAAGACCTCAAGATGCGCATAAAAATAGGTGATGACGAAAGATATAGTGTTTTAGGAGTGGGCACAGTTGCTTTTCAAAGGGAGCATGGAGCTCCTCTCACCTTAACAGATGTGATGTATGTGCCTGGACTAAAGAAGAACTTGGTATTGGTCGCGATGTTGGAGGACAAAGGCTACGATGTTGTATTCATTAAAAGAAAGGCATTCCTAAGATGCATAGCCATGGGTCAGACCAAGAGGATAGGGATTCAGGTGAAGAATATTTATAAACTAGAGGTAGATGATTGTGCAACATTGAGTTCGAAAGTAGAATTGGTGCAACGCCAAGACATTGGCGAGTCGTGGCACAAGCGGTTGGGCCATTTGCATCATTAGGCTTTGAAGATAAGGCAGAAGATATCTACATGACTTCCCAAAGGTAAACTTGAGCAAGTTGACACATGCAAAGGTTGTACCTTGGGAAAGTACACCAAATCTTCCTTTCATGATCGACACAGTCGAGTAGAGGTTATCTTAGAGCGAGTTCATACTGACTTGTGTGGACCATTCTCAATGACATCCATAGCGAAGCAAAGGTATTATTTGATTTTCATTGATGACTATTATCGTAAAGGCTAGATTTATTTCATGGAGAGGAATGAACAAACCTTCACAAAGTTTTGTGAGTTCAAAGCTTTGGTCAAGAAATAGTTAGGAAAGAATATCAAGGCCTTGAGAAGCGAAAACAATGGAGAATATGTCTCTCAAGAGTTTAAGGAAATCTGTGTAGTGGAAGGAATTAAACAAGAGTTGATGACACCTCATAACCTACAGTAGAATGGGGTGGCTGAGAGGAAGAAAATAACTATTGTAGGGGCAGCAGCACAGGCAATGTTGCATGACCAAGGCCTACCACTTCACTTGTGGGCTGAGGCATGCAACACAGTAGTCTATTTGCAGAATAGAATCTCACATCGCATACTTGGGATGAAGACACTGGAGGAAGCTTTCTACAATAAGAGACAAGATGTGGGTCACTTCAAGATATTTGGCTTATCACTATATTTCCATGTGACAAAGGATGCATGAAAATAGCTTGAGATGGCAACAGAGTAGGGGATACTTGTGGGGTGCACTGATACACCTCAAAACTATCAGGTGTACTGTCCTACTAGTCGAAGGACAGTGGTTCACAGAGATCTCAAGTTTGATGAGTATAAGGCCATGCGATTTTCCCTTGATAGGGAGCTCCAACTATAGGATGTGGAGGAACTATTGGTTCCTAAGAAGGAGGAGCCCCAAACTAATGCGGAGTAGCTACATGAAGAGGTTCCAGGAGTGGAGACATCCACTCAATCAGAGTCTTCCAGAGATGGATGGAAGCACACAAGAGAAGCTGACAGATTTTTGGAGGATGCGAGAGAGAATGTGGGAGCACCATATTCTCAGCGTAGATAGAGGAGGTCACTTGAGAGGTACACTTGATCCATGGCCCTTGCTGGGGAATGTGTTGAGACCGAGCCATCTTCCTTTGAGGAAGCAGTGCAGTAGTCGATTTGGGTTGATGCTATGGTGGAGGAGTATGACTCCATAGTTTGTAGCATTGATTCGGGCATGGTTCCGAGATTGGAGAACAAGTTAGTTGTGAGTTCCCGTTGGCTTTACAAGGTAAAGAAAGCTACTAATGGTAGTGTGGAGAAGCATAAGGCAAGATTTTTTTCCCGTGGATTTTCATAGGTCGAGAGGATCATGTTGCTGCATTATATTTCAATAGAGGAGCAAGATGCTGACATTTTGACAAAGGCATTGTCAAAGTGTAAATTCAAGTTCCATAGAGACAAGATCGGGGTGGCAGATAATCCCTTTCTTGTTGAGAGGAAGTGTTGAAATATGGAAACAAGAATATTCCAATTTAATTTCTCCTTGAATTAAATTGTGAATTAAAATAGAATTTAGTGTTAACAGCTACTTGGAAATAATTATTTTATTTATTTTAAATTAATTAGTTAGAGAAATTCAAGTTAGAAGTCTTTCTGAAGTCATGCAAGAGTTATCCCTTAA
>APFE030665175.1:0-23116 GCA_000404065.3 Pinus taeda
GGATCATGTAGGTGAACTAAGACATCTTGTAGACATCTTGTAGGAAGACCTATAGTGGCCTGTTTTGAGCCCGATTTGTGAAAAAATCATCACAAAGACTAGGAGAAGACTCCTTCTTTCCTCCCAAGCCACTTGCCCCATCACACTCATCTCCCTCCACACCTATCCCACCTGCCATGTAACCAAGAAGGATTAGCATTCATGTTTTCACAAAAGGACAAAAAGAAAAAGGTTGTTATGCTTATTTATGTGCACAACAGTTAAGTGCTTGTTTAGATCAGATTTCATGCTTAGGTTAGTTAGGGTTTCACATGTGTTAAATTATCATTATTTTGAAGCAAGGTATCTTAACAAATAGCTATATGAGTTGTGTGTTTTAGGCATCTATTTCAGTCTTTCATTACTGAAGTACATATCATTTCAATCCTCTCAATTAGGGTAAAATTCTCCTTTTTCAATTGGTAATCAAACTTCTTCTAAATCAATAGAAGGTTGGTTTGAGAAACCCTAGTGTTCTATCACCCTAGCTCAACACTGTCAAAGAGTGGACCCATTACATATATTTGTGTATACAACATTGTCACCTCCATGTTTGTACGAACCCCGGGTTGATGAAGTAAACTTGGTAGCCCCAAGAGTCACAACATCTTGGCTGCAATACTGGTGCTCATCAATACCCTATGAAAGTTAACCTTGAATGTTGTGTAGGTTTACAGCTATGTGTAAAAGGTTGGGGAAAATCATGGACATTGGTTAATCGCCATGCGGAGAATTGATTCCATCAGGACCCAAAAGATTTTTGTCTCCGTGAGCCGTGCGAGGTCATTGGTAGCCAATAGGGAGGTGAACTGCGCTGCCTCTGGCAATCCTTCTTCAAGTGGAGGAAAATAGCTATCCTCTAGCAGTTCCCACACAACCAACAAAATAGATAGTAGTAACCAAGCGTAATGAAATTTCTTGGTTTCATCCTGGTCCTCACGAAAGTTTTCCAAGAACTCTTGACAGAGTCACATGGACCAGTTCAAATACACATCCTTCGCAGACTATGTAGTGAGGGACACTACGGGCAACAAAAATTCATATGAATGACACTTCCTCATCACCTTTCTAGCCAATATCTGTGTGGAAAATTGAACTACGGGGTCTCAAATAGATAAAATGGAGTACCTGTGCGACTTCTTTACAAGTTCATAATCCTTCTTCATTTGCTCTGCAAGCTTCTTCTCCCCCGTATTTCCACCAAACTCCTTGGTTGGGTTCAGACTTTCATAGGGTAGGTGTGTAATCCTGTGAATGAGAATATATGTTATGGGTATAGGCGTCCTAGCCATAAACACCCATCATGCACCAAAGTGAGAAGCTGGCATATGAAAATTATGTTATTGCGGGTGCGGTGGTAATGTGGCACCCATAGCAAGTTGAGCAATCCTGATTGCTTGACACCATCAACCCATTCCTTCATTTCCAATGTTCTCACACCCGTTTCTTCATAGTAAACTCTTTTCATGTACTTATTTTTCACTGAATGTGGGAACTAGGCATGATCCACGAGGTGCCAATCCTCCATTTTCAATAGTGGAGCTCGAGCGAGTTGCAGACCTTCAAAAGGTAGCTACTCAGGTAGCAGGGGCATGGAGATCATGAATTTCTCTAATTCTGGGTCTTTAGTAAACTTCACCTTTCCCTTTCTAGGAGGGATCTACCGAGGGAGATTTTTTATAGGTTCTACGCCATCAATGTCAATATCCTCCATTCCCTAGCTTTCTTCTACCTCTAGGTCTACAACATTATGCTTATCTTTGGCTGGCTTCTTATCTTTCTTTTGGACTGTTGTCACTGTATGCTTCCTTGGGGAAGCGCGTATCTGCACTGGATTTTTCTGCTTTTCCTTGGCTGTAGCTTGGTTGTCTTTCGCCATGGACTATTTTGGCGTTGGTGAGCATGGTTCTGTGGGTACGTAGGCATAGCTTCGACATTGGATATTTCAGGTTCTGGAGTGTCAGATACAATTGCTTCCGAACTCAAGGCTTCAACGGGTTTGGTGCAAGCCATCCTTTCTATAAAAAAAACTCACGGGCTTCCAAAGAAATGTTTGTGTGGGTGAAGAATTCCTCCGAAAACACTCAACTCACAAGAAATGGACAACAAATTTAAGAAAAAACTCTAAGGGTTCAAAGTGTTCTTTGCTCGATTGGCACGCGTAATTTATGGGGCCTTTTGAATTCAAACCTCACTGTTCCCCCCAAATTCTTACAATTAATGTTGTTTTCATGATAGATCTTCAAATATTTTTTCCTTAAATGTTGCCAGCCTGATCCCCTTAACCATATTTTGGTTGTCAACTCATGAACAGTGACTCCAATGATAAATTTTCTATTGCACTTCGTGGCACCTTCCTCCATGGCACAACTTCTTGCACAAAGCTTCTTATTTTGCAACTTCACCATTTTCCACATAGCCTGCCTACTACGTAGTCCTCCAACCCTAGATGTGCAGTTTATAGCCCCTCACTCCCTTGAAACTACCTGGAGTGCTAAGAGTGTCTTGCTACCATATAGTCATTATGCAGGATCCCCTATATATAGATTCAATCTTCTCCCATTCACTCTCCCTGGAAAAGCTTCTCCATTCAGCTTCGTGAGGTAAGGTGTGCCTCCCTCTGTAATTTCTTTGATAATATACAGCCCCAACTAATGCATTTGAAATTTACCTGGAAATTTAGTGGACTTACTATCATATAAGAAGACCATATCATTTACTGGCAACATGCAAAGATTGATGTGGCCATCATGCCATGCTTTTTCACATTCCTTCTGTACTTGCTGATGGAATCTAGCCAAAAATTGGTCTTCTTCAAGCTCCATCAGCGACACGAGTTGTTCCTCCAAGGCTTCGCAATCTGCCATACCTGTGAGAGCTAATATGCATAGACTAGGCACAATACTCTCCATTGGCATTATAGCTTCAACACCATATACCAATCTGAATGACGTTTGTCCTATTGGCTTGTTGAGATGGGGTCCCCCGGGTCAATTTTGGGGAAAAAGCCCAAGTTGTATGTAAAAATATGGAAAGTCTCTCCAAATTGTGGTCACGGAGTGCGTAGTTAAGTAAAGAGTCAAAAAGGGTTTTTACCCTCTTTTATGTAAGTTAAGTTAGCTTTTTGAAGATCTACCCATGGTCCGTGGACCATGGTATTCTATAAATAGGTGTGTCTTAGAGATTCTAAGGCATAATAGAAGAGTAGAAGTTGTCTATGGGTATGATAGAAGGAGTCTAAGTTAGCGCATAAGGTAGAAGAAAGGCTCTACAGTAGAGTGCGTAGATGCCTAGAGTAGAGTTCACAGTTGAGTGCATGAACCCCTGTAGTTAAGTGCGCAGGGAAGTCCTAAGTCTGTAAGCTTAACTGAATATCAATTAGAGAAGATTTTTCATGAAATTCTTGTGGTTTATCTCTTTACTTCTTTCATGAATGATTGTGCTTTATGCTGTGATAAATGATGGTTTTGCAATAATGATGTATTGATGCACGAATTTACTGGAACTATATTTTTAAATGAACGCAATTGATGTTAAGTTCTTATGTGAATATTATATTGTTGTGTGTTAATAATATCAAACACTTAAATAGAACTGAGAAAATACTAGGTCAAGAGTAATCTATGATGCACGTAACTAGCTAATTCACCTATTCAGGGTCCGCGAAATCTAATTGTAGACCTTCACAGAGGTCTATAGGTTGATCAAAGGAGGTTACATCAATAATACATAAGGGCATATCGATCTACGCAAAGGTAGATCTAGGGCACAAAATGACATCATGCTTATACCTGGGTGTGGAAACTTGGTTCCAGCATCCCCCCATACTACTTCAGGTGATACTTTAGTCTGCGCTCTGCAGGTTGATGCCAAGAGGACTAGTAGTGTAGGGATTTGTTTGGCACAACAAACTTTGAACCTGGGTTAGGACCGACTAACCCAACAAATGGTTTCATTATCGAGATCGGGATATGTATAAACATATGTGTGATGTCGCATCACTGGAATACGACCAAGAAGGAAATTGGGAAGTGGTTGGATAGAAAGACCCATGAATTTGTGGCGCAAGTAGAAATCTGTGAATGAAAAAAGCACATTGGTTGGATAGATATTTGTACACAGAAATACACGCAATCTTCTTCTGCACCTTCATGATTAAATTATACGAGCAGATCACTAAATTGGCATATGGTCAAGGAAGGTGGAAGCTTGACGGTTCGATAATGTGGACTCCAGAGCTCATGTGGAGGTTGGAAGCTTTTGAAAATAAGATCGCACCCACAGTTGATCATTGGCTTCACCGAGTCATTGGAGTATTTTCTACAAAGTTCGTGGTTGATGCCTTAGTTATAGTGAAGCAGAGCAACGCTTCTCCAAGGTGCCACGAGGTAAGTATTTAAGATCTTTGAATACTTGGATTAAGCTTCTCTTGTGTGAAAATAAGGTTATTCAATTACCTTGATGTTTGGATCTACGTAAAGCTGACAAAATTTTAGAAATCAAGGCAGAATAGGTCCTGAAGATAGTCCATTAATTGGACCTCCTTCAAGTGACAATGAGGGAGCATCACAGGCTTCACCACATAGCATTGTCCAGTTGATAAGGAAGCATTTTTCACATATAACGCATCCACCCACACCACCTCCACCTTGACCTCCACAACATACACCTTCACCCACACCGCCACCACCTCTGTCGTTGGTCAACATGTCGAATAGGATGAAGTTGTCAATTTTCAAGGGATTAGGAAGTGAGGATCCAGATCAATTTTGGTTTGTTGCAAAGGCTATATGGACAACACAACAAATTATGGATGATAATATAAAGAAGGCATAGTTGGTTACCACTCTGTAGGATCCCGCGTTGACATGGTATATTAAGTACTACACCGATATTCCGCTAGCATCATTAGTAGACACTAAAACTGCTATGAACAAAGAATTCACTAAGCCTAAGTATGAATTGTGTTCACTAATTAGATTCAAGGAAATCATGATGAGGTCCGGCATTATTCCCTGGGAATTAGATCAAATATTGAAGTTCCAGATCCGTGAAGCTAATATGAATCTCACAGATAGTCAACACTGCGAATGGATTGTAGCCTCGCTCTTGCCCCGCCTAAGGGTTGCTTTATCACAACAAAAGATAGGAACTCACATGGAATCCTTGGAAATTGAGATGAGATTGCATGAAATGCCTATTCAGGACACTTCTTTAGGGGTTCAACTGATCCATGCAGATTTGCAGAACCTTTGCTTAGAGTTGCAGAGCTTGAAAAAGGAAAAAGCGGCTCATCTGGAGGTGAACGAAGAAGTTTGGTGTCTCAAGTGTAAAAATTAGGGGCATGATAAAGATCACTACCCTGAATTCACGAATTACATCATTAGGGGGGACCTATGTCCCTAAGGTAGGAAGCTCCAGCAAGGTCAAGCACGGGGCCTGCACTATGGTGCACTATTTGTCAAGAAGCCAGAAAAAATGCAACAGATAATTGCCATTTGCTGCAAAAGTTTGTACAAACACCACAACAATTTTTCTATGATTTCTGCAAATTGGTAGGCCATGATGAGCACCACTATCTAAGCTATGAATTAATGATAGAGAGAACACCTACATATCAAATGCAAGCAGAAACTTAGCCTCCGGATCAGGGCACTGGGGGAATGCGCACATGATATTAGGGGCTTGAATGAGGCTGAAGAGGAGGAGGACTTGGTAAAGGTCGGGGGTAGGTCATTTATTACAATTGTGGAATGTCAAGGCACTACGCATGGGAGTGTACAAATCAGACATGCCTGTCATGTCAATAGTCTACTTAGTTTGACCACACAATCAAAGAATGTATTGCGTTTATGGCCAAGATGCAGGAGAATAAGGCATAGCCTCAACATCCTACCCAAAACCTACATATGATGAGGGACGAACCCCGAGAAGAGGACCTGAATGTGAATATTGTACTGTGAAGTGGGATTGTGACTAGTGATGATAAGGGAAAGTAGCCTGAAGAAGGTGGATGGGTCTAGAGGGCTCCAGAAAAGGAGGTTGGATTTGATCTAGAATGTGTGAAATAAACATTCATGGAAGTGAAGAAAATCTTTTTTGAGGCCTCTACCTTAGGAAGTCAGAACAAACTGTCAGATACTAGCATGCCTAAAAAGGTTGACCCCTTTGTGCTTACCACATTCTTGGAGACTTCTATGAAACTATTTCGCGATAGCAAAGATGTAAAAGGGCCACAGGAGTTGACCAACAAATGTGTCGGTAAGGATAATTCTTCTGATGGATCCCGCATAGTCATAAAGATCGATAAGCATAAGGAAATAATAGGGCACAAGATGAGGCTTACTGCGCAACTAGGAGATAATGAGATGGACCAGGATCTTCTAGATTTTGGGTCTGACACGAACGTGTTTCCTAAGAAAAATTGGGGGAGGATGGGGATACCTATGCTACAATGGTCTCCAATTGAAATGAGGATGGTGAACCAGAAGAAGATTATCCCTATGGGATTATTGCAAGGGGTTACCATAGATATAGAAGGTGTGAGCACGCTAGCTGATTTGGAAGTAATAGAGATTGTTGATGATAGCAATCCATACTCCGCACTCTTAGGAATTGATTGGGCTATCAATATGAATCGGGTTATAAATTTGGAGAAGTAGACAATGTCGTTTGAAACGAAATCGCTCCACGTTGTAGTGCCATTGGATCTTGTCTCTATACTGAACTAGTCTACGGCTACGAGGATAGTGATGATGATTTGGATCAGATCTATAAAATCACAGTGTGAGACCAAGACTGGGTTAATCCGACAGCTGATGGAGGAATTGCATGGGACCGCAAAATTTCCTGTACCTCGGATACAGAAGAAGGATTGAAACATTGGAAAAACATGCTACATGAAGTATCCACACTACGCTGTAACATGATGATGAAATCGTCATGCTGTGTGTCGTTGGAGGTAAGAAATTTAACTTATTATGATGGTTTAACTGACGTGGATAAATTTTTGGATTCTTTTGAGAGAGAAGTCCCATAGGATTACTGCTTTCAGGCATTGTACTGTGCACTGCACGCTATGCCCACTTGGTGGTGGGGTACGCACAAAGGCAAACTTTGATGAGTGGTATGATTACATAAGGATGATGAGAATGCAATTTTTTTGGCCTAAAGTATGGGTAACTAAGAAGTATGATGGGAGGAATGATCCTTGCGATCGTTTGTCCAAATGGACTAAGGTATATGGAATGGAGCAACAACCAGAATGTGTGCATTTATTCTGTCAAACCCTAGACATAATTCCTATGAATTGGTATTTGGAAATAGATCTCTGCAATGACATCATGGAGTGGGATGTCTTAAGAGAAGGGTTCGTGAGAACATTCAGCTTTGAAGATGGGTTTAAAAGCATTGATGAAGTGTTATAGGAGGCTAAGGCAATAATCTTCCGAATACTCTAGGATCCTTAGGAATTGATTCAACCAGATTGATGCACCCAACTACGTCATGCGATGGAATGCTATAATATGACTATTGAAGGAGAGGATGAGGATACAAGCAATATTAACATCCTAGAAATAGAAGGCCATCATGAGGTAGAGGGACCACAGATAGAGAATCCTGACATCATCATGCCATTGAAAACTAGGCAAGTAAACATTGGCACAAAGGTGGAGCTGAAGATTGTGAAGATTGGGGACTACTGGGATGATGCTACAGTAGATAAAGTCACTGAGTTGATCTGTGAATATTAGGATTTATTCCCTACAAAATTTTTGGACATGAAAGACATCATAGACAATTTGGGAGTAATGAAAACAACTCTAAAACCTAATGCAAAACCTATTAAGCAGAGGCCATATCTCCTTAATCACTAATATAAGGAAAAGGTCTACTTGGAGTTGGACAAGATGCTTGAAGCAGGTATTACTGAACCTGTGGAGGAGTTTGATTGGGTGAGTCCAATGGTAGTTTAGGAAAATAAGCAGAAGGATGAAATGAGGATTTCTGTAGATCTCACAAAGCTTAATGATGCATGTGTGCATGATCCCTTTCCGACACCATTTACTGATGAAGTACTGGACAGTGTGGAAGGACAGGAAACGTATTCGTTCACTGATTGGTTCTCTATGTACCATTAAATTAAGATCGTTCCAAAGGATATGAGTAAGAAAACCTTCGCGATGGATTGGGTTTGTTTCCAGTATACAATAATTTCATTTGGACTCAAGAATGTGCCAGCAATATTCTCTCATGTAGTCATTGTGGCATTCAAAGAATTCATTCACAAATTCTTGGAGGTCTATTTCGAAGACTGGACAATGTTTGGGCTATTCAAGTGCCATGTAGACAGTCTGTGCTTAATGTTGGATATGTGTTGAAGGTATCAAATTGCGTTGAACCTTAAGAGGTTCTTAATTTGTGTCCACTTTAGGATTTTGCTGGGTCATGTGGTATGCAAGAAAGGACTCATGGTGGACCCTGCCAAGATCATGGTAATAATTAATTGGGAAGCCCCAAGGAGTGTTAAACAGCTATGCACAATGCTTGGCCATACTAGGTATTATTGAAAGTTCATCAAGGCTTATGCTCAGATTATCATGCCCATGGATAGTTGCTAAAGAAGGATGCTACATTCTGTTGGAATGAAGAATGTCAGTGTAGTCTGGAGTTGTGCTAACAGAGGATGGTGAAGGGGAGATGGATCATCCTATAGAATTTGCGAGCACAAAATTGTCGAAGGCTGAAAATAACTATTCGATGACAGAGCACGAAGTACTGCCTATGGTGTACACGCTCCAGAAATTTAGAAATTAGCTGCTAGGTAGACATGTCAATATGTACACAGACCATTCTCGATTGAAGTATCTAGTCAACGAGCTTGTGTTGGGGGGGGGAATATGTAGGTGGCTGTTGCTGTTTCAAGAATATGATTTTGAAGTAATTGTGAATCTAGGAAGATTGAATGCATGTCCTGAGCATCTGTCATGCATTGATACAAGAGACGAATCTACTAATTTGGAGGAAGGCTTTCCTGATGCACAGATCTTCATGGTGCACATAGAGGATAATCACATTGTTGCTATTATCCACTTACTGACTACAGGAACCAGTCCAAAGGGATACACTAGTTAGCAGAAGAAAGAATTGGTAGTGCGCGCAAAATATTTCTTAGAGATTGCCACCCAATTGTATAAGATGTGGTGATGAGATACTTCAACATTATGTGCCTAATTTTAAATGAAACTCTACAATCGCTGAAGCTCATGGAGGAGCTGTGGGAGGGCATTATGGAGGAGAGGAAACAATGCATAATATTTTTCGCACTGGGTTATGGTGGTCGACACTCCATAAAGATTCTAAAGCATATTGTAGGGCATGTGATGCATGTCAGAGAATGGGTAGACCATCATAGAGGGATAAGTTGCCTCTGAATCTGCAGGTGTCATTGCAACCATTTGAGAAATAGGCCATTGAATTTGTAGGACTGATTCAACCCCCACGCAAGAAAACTAGTGTGCATTATATGATCCCTGTGACAGAGTATTTGACCAGATGGGTGGAGAAACAACCTGTGAAAGACTATACAGGGGAAACAACATCAAAATTATTGTTTGAATATGTCTTGACCAAGTTTGATTGCCTGAAGGTATTGTTGAGCGATCATGGTACACATTTTCTCAATGAAATGATCAACGTGATGACAGAGGAGTTCAAAGTTTATCATCAGAAGAGTATGCCATATCATCCTCAGACCAATGGAACAGTTGAGGCCTTCAATAAGATATTGGAGAATGCACTGACAAAGATTTTCAACACGCAATAGAATGATTGGGATGTGTGTGTACCAGTAGTGTTATGGGCATACAAAACTACTTACAAAAATCTGATAGGTCAAATGCCTTTCCAATTGGTTTATGGTGTAGAGGTTGTAATTCCGAAGGAATATATCATACCGAGTCTATGCATAGAGGCTTTCACATGAATGGCAGACCACCAAGCCTTAGAAGAAAAACTCACACAGCTAATGGAGCTTGAAGAAGATAGGTTTCTGGTTGGATTCCATTACCAGGTTTAGAAGGAACACGAAAAAGCTTGGCATGATCGACACATCAAACTGCACACCTTCAAGGTAAATGACTTGGTTTTATTATATGATAGCAAGTTTCCTAAGTTTCTATGAAAGTTTTAGATGCACTGGCTGGGGCCATATGTTGTCAAAGAAATTATAGATGGTGGCGTAGATCACCTTGCAAAATTGAATGGAGAACCATTTCCAAGAAGCGTAAATGGAAGTCGGTTGAAGCCGTACACAGGGGATCTGGCCCAATGACTACATGACAATAGGATAGTCTTAGCGCTCTAGGAAATTGCAACGGAGGATGAGTAAGGAAAATTTTAAGGATGGAAGTTTATCTTAAAGTTTAGAAACCCTGGCGAATCTTACTAGTCCCTAATATGGAAATTGTAAAATTTTTGGTGATATTTTTGTATAATTATTTAGATTTCCAATTATTTTATATTAGTTCATATAATATTTTGGCGATTTTTAAGGTAAAGTAATGGTGTACTATAAAATTTGGGCAAATCATTTTAGCAAAATATGGAAATTGGAGAATCTTTTTTTTTTGGAAAAAGCAAGCAAAATTAGCCCACCTACAAATTTTAGCCCCTAAAATTTTCCCTGAGCACAGGACTATAAACTACACTACTTGGTTTTTAGACCTATGCCATAGGGGGGCTATGCAAAAAAGGGAGATGTCACAGTACCAAAAGAGGTGCGAAGGGAGTTATTCTGCAGAGAGAGGTACCGCGCAGCATAGCCAAAAAATGATTGTTACAGTCATTGTTCATGATCTGACAGCGAGGAGACCGTTAAGAGGAGCGGGGGGCGACATTTAAGGTTGAATTTAAGAATGAAATCTTTGAACATCTACTGCCAAATCAGCATTTATGGATGGATTTTTGGGGGAATAGTAGAACTTGAATTCAAATTCACCTATAAATTACGTGTGTCCATCTAGCAAAGAACAATTTGCATCCTTAGAATTTTTGCATTGTGTTTTCCATCATTTATGAATCCTCAGGTTTTTGCAATGGTTGCTATCTCTTATTTAATAAATTACCTGAGGATACCCAGTGGTTTATTCTCAACACAATTTTCGGACCAGGCGAAATTGCAAGCACTAGAGGAACTATCGCCTCTAAGGGTGCTGCTCTAGAGGTTGTGAACATGGAGGCTCTGGATGCTCTGCCTACATCACCAAGGATGCCTCATTCAAAGGCTACACTAGTGAGAGAATCCCCCAAGCCCAAGAAAGACAAGCAAAAGAGGCTAATGATGGTGCACAAGTCACCATTGAAGCACTTTGCTACCCAAGCCTCAAAGAAAGATAAAAAATCGGCAAAGGATAAGGGGAAGTGGTAGATTTGGAGGTTGAAGATAGCGCAGAGGATATAAATTCTAACAGTGTGTAGCCTATCTCCAAGTTCGCGAATTATATCACTCCACATAAGGGAAAATTGAAGATAACGAAAGACCCAGACACAGACAAATTCCTGATTCGCATGCCCCTGCTACCTGAGAGCATCACATTTGAAGGATTGTGCCTGGCATGGGTGCCCCATTTAAAGCTAGAAGACTAGGATTTGGAGAACCACGAGAGGTTCCCCCACCTTGTGAGGGAGAATTATATGAATAGGGTTTATTACAAGGAATCTAGTGTCGCCGTATTAGAGCCAGTTGAGTGGATTCGCGGAGTGAATCAGTCAAGGTTATTGAGCCTGTGGTGGGTGCCCCACTACCACTGATCCAACATAAACCCCATTGGTATCAAGTAGTTGCTAACCCCCGTACATGAAAGATGTTTGTGGTTAAGCACACTGATCCTGATTATAGATATCTTGATCCATCAGATCACGCTATTACCGTACAAAGGCTTGAATCTGGTCAAGGAGTTTGGCAGAAATATGAGTGAGTGCAACCTGACAAAGAAGATGAAGGAAAAGTTCAAGCTGGTTAAAAAGCTATGTGGGTACTCCATCACATATATCACCAACCCCATGGTGAAAATTGCTACACAAATCCTAGCTAGAAAGGTTATGAGAAAACGCTGCACGGATGAGGTTCTGACACCCCTAATTTCATTAGTTGCACAGTGCGTGGAGGGCATGCAGTTCAATTGGTCGCACTATCTTTGTAGTGAGTTCCTTGTACATTGTCACAAGGCTCAAGACGATAGAAAAACCTTCCACTACGCATGGTTGTTTCTATCCCTCATGCTTGTTGTTTGGGAACTACTGGAGGATAGTCAGTTTCCTCCCCTGGAGAAAGGATTACCAGAGGTTGCCCAGTTTTCCTCCCTTTGGGCCACAAAGGACATTGTATGGGTCACGGAGACCAAAGTTTTTTGGGTGTTGAAGGAGGTGAACCTGTGCATGGCCATCAACCACAAGACACGATTGTCTCTAACTGTGTTCAAATAATTATCAGGGTACACAGAGTTTAAAGCTAACTTCCATCATGTGTACATCCTAGCGTGGAAGGATCTGCAACAAATATGGTTTTATCTACCTTACCTATCCATGAACGATTCCATCCAAGAAGTTATTAAGCGCTGGCTGGCAGATTAGCATTCACAGTGTGTAGTTACGTAAAGAGTCAAAAATGCGTTTTACCCTCTTTTATGTAAGTTAAGTCAGCTTTTTGAAGATCTACCCATGGTTCTCAGACCATGGTATTGTATAAATAGGTGTCTCTTAGAGAGTCTAAGGACTTACATAAGAATAGAAGTTATCTATGGGTATGAAAGAAGGAGTCTAAGTTAGCGCAGAAGGTAGAAGAAAGGCTCTACAGCTGAGTGCACAAAGGCCTATAGTAGAGTCTGTAACTAAGTGCACAGACCCTTGAAATTGAGTGCACAGGGAGGTCTTGAGTTTGTAAGCTTAATTAAATATCAATGAAAGAAGATTGTTCTAGAAATTCCTATTTTTTATCTCTTTACTTCTATTACGAATGAATTCACTTTATGTTGTGATAAATGAGGGCTTTCTGAAATAATGATGTATTGATGAGCAACTTTACACGAACTATATTGTTATCTGAATGCAATTGATGTTATGTTCTTACATGAAGATTATATCATTGTATGTTAAAAATATTGAACACTTAAGCAGATCTGAGTAAATTTTGGGTTAAGAGTAATCTATGATGTGCGTAAGTAGCTAATTCACCTATTCAGGGTCCGCGAAAGTTAGTCATAGACTTTCGCATAGGTCTAGAGTTTGATTAAAGGAAGTTACATCGATAAGACATAAGGGCTTATCGATCTGGCAAAGGTAGATCTAGGGCACAAAACGATATCTGTCTGATCTCTGGGTGCGGAAACTTGGTTCCAGCATACCCCCATACTGCTTTAGGTGAGACTTCAGTCCGTGCTTCATGGATTAATGCTGAGAGGGCCAGTAGTGTAGGAATTTGTTTGTCACAACTAACTATGAACCTCAGTGAGAACCCACTAAGCCAACATGACTTCTTGCAAGTAGTACTATAAGAACATAGCACCGTAGATACGCACACATCCCACTCATTTCACTACGCATTACGGATCTTTGTCAGCGTGTTCTCCAAAATATTCTTGAAGGCCTCAACAGTTCCATTGGCCTATGGGTGATATGGTATAGTCTTCTGATGGTAGACCTCAAATTCTTCTATTAACGTGCTGATGGAGAAGAAACTAAAATATAGTGGGGACTAATGTGATAGGCTAATAAGGGGGGACAGGTTATCATTTGGGGTGAGTGATAAATTAGGGTAACTGTTAGGTCCCTATAATAGTAGTGTAGCCCCTTATTTTTATTATTAGAGTATCCCCTCATTGTTATTATTAGTGTAACCCCCTTATTGTTATTTGTGTGCCCGTATAGTCCCCATATTTTATTATTGTTCCCCATAGAAGCCCAATATTGTTATTATTGTGCCCTTACATTATTATTGTTATGTAGGCTCTAATTATATTGTGACCCCTTAGACTCCTATATATAAAGGATATTTTTTCATTTGAATCATACAAGAATTGTTCATTTATGTAACGTAAATGAGGTTTCCCCCTCGAAGAGGGTGATTTTTAAGTCATTGATCTATATATTTGTGAGTTGCTTGCATAACATTTGGTATCAGAGCCTTGGATTCTAAGGTTTCACTGCTTCAAATAGGCCATCATGGAATTTTCGCTAAAAAAGCGTTCTACGAAGATTCAGAAGCTAAAATTTCAACCATGTGGAGCTGAAATCATGGTGAAATTTGTGTACTAATTTCAGATCTTTAATTGCTATATTTTCAAAGATATGACCTAAGGAAGTTTGGGTTTTTGCAAGCTCCAAAATTCCATCTCAAATAGGTGACCTAGGGAAAATTGTCATAAATTTCTCTCTGAGAATCAGATTTGAAATTCATAAGAAGTAAAAGAAGTAGGATGGAAAATACTTTTTTCGGTATCAATTTCATGGCCAAAGGTCAAAACAGTGACACGTGGCACTCCGTACAAGTTCACTTTAGTGAACCAGTATATAATCAAGCCATTGTGGGAGATTGAGCATAACTCTTTCTTGAAGAATCCAATATTGGTCTGACTTCTTGGGTTTGAAAGAAGACTTAGAGGAATACTACAGGACAAAATTTCAGATCTTGGAGATTTGTAATATAGATACACAACAACTGCAATATCTATCTCCTAAAAAGCAACAAAAATGTGTGTATTTTTTACATTTTGCATAAATTAGAAGTGATTCAAAGGGAATAATGGAGTATAAATATCATTTTTGGATTTCAAAATGCCTCGAAACAAAAAAAAAAAATGGACACACCTATTAAGCAACAAGAAATCTCTTCCATGACACATGAACAAGAGGAAGAAATGCAACATGATATATCAATATTATGAGACCAAGTGCAACACTTTCACTCTCTCAAAGAGAAACCAAAATTAAAATGGAAGCTAAGATGGATGGTTTGAAAAATAGTTTAAACTTAGACATGGAATATTTGAATAATGGATTAAAATAAGACATGGAATTTTTGAAGGAAGGTTTGACAAAGGTGCTAAAAAGATGCTTCATAATGGCCAAAAGGTATTAGATGAAACTCATAATGAAAACAAAATAAATGTTAATCATGATTTCATAGACTCTAACATTGGATTGAATCCCACCATATTCCAAATATCGATATGAGGATGTTTTATGGCAAGGATCTAAGAACATGGATACTACATATGGAGAAATATTTTGATCTCCATAATGTGCAATGCACACAAAAGGTACACATTGCAACTTTATATTTAGAAAGCGATAAACTTGTATGGGATCAATGTCTTTGTTCCCATAAACCAATTGTCACTTCATCAATTTTACAGAGGAAATGATAGCACATTATGAGGATACAAAGAGAAACAACTTATTTAGCCAATTGATAAATCTCAAACAAAAGGGTTCAATGGTGGAGCACATTGAGGACTTACAAAAATTAAATATAAGGGTAAATGATATTCCATAGGAGCATAGGATCAATGCCTTCATATGGACTTTAAAGGATAGCCCCAACATGAGGTTCACCTTTGGGAACTTGATTCAATTGAGAAGGAATCCAGGTTGGCAAGAAAATTGAAAGCAAAATTATGGCAACAGGGAAGCGTACCACTCACAAATATAAATATGGAAGTGTTGTTGCTCCTAGTCTTCCAAAAACTAAAACATCGACACCACAACAATTGGAAGAAAAAATAGAAAAAGGGCTTTGTTATAGTTGTGATAGCGAATACACTAAAGGTCATAAGTGTGTTGAGAAGAAAGTATTTTAGATAAATTGTGAAGAGAAGGAAGAAATGGAACGAGAAACTTCAAGAGAAGAGGATATAAACCAGGAACCAACTCTAGAGAAAGAGGAAATGAATCTAACCATATCTTGTAATGCATTGGCAAGAATTACCACTCCTCAAACTCTCAAATTAGAAGGACATATCAAGAAGAAAAAATTAATAGTGTTGATTGATTAGGGTAGTACCCATAACTTTATTCATTGTAAGATAGCTAAGGAATTGAATTGCTTCCTATATCCAGCACCAGAGTGTCAAGAGATGGTTGAAAAATGGAGAAACTATAAATTTATCTAGAAAGTGCCACGATATCAAGATAACGATGGGGGAATATGTATTGAATAGTAAAAATCTTTCCATTCCAATGGGTGGTGTCGATGTTGTACCAGGAGTCCAATGGTTACAATCTTTGGGTAAAATAGCTTTTAATTTTCAAGAATTTTTCTTGATTTTGTTTTGGGAAGGAAGGAAGTTGAATTAAGGGATATTGTAGGGAAAAGAGGAAATATAATTATCTCTAACGGCATGAAAACGCTTCTAAATAAAGGATAACATGGCATAATTGCACAATTATGCTCACTACAGGCTCAAACATCGATATCATCTATTTATATAGATCTCCAAAAAGCCTTGGATAATAATTCTAAGGTATTTGAGACTCCCAAAGGCCTCCCACCTGTTCGTGATCATCATCATGCTATTCATGTGATTCTGGGAAGTGTTCCTCCAAACATGAGGCCTTATAGATATCCTTATTCCCAAAAGAGTGAAATTGAAAGTATGGTTGCAAAAATGTTAGAGGCCAGTATAATTTCAACCTAGTCAAAGTTCTTTATCTCCTCTAGTAGTATTCGTGCACAAGAAGGATTGATCATGGTGCATGTGTCCAGATTATAGGGAGCTCAAATATCCCATTATTAAATATAAATTTCCCATTCCTATCATTGATGAATTATTAGATGAATTACATGGAGCAATTTACTTCACCAAGTTCGATCTTCGTTTAGGATATCGTCAAATTAGAATGAAGACTGAAGACATTGCAAAAATAGCATTCAGAACTCCTAAGGATCAGTATGAATTTTTGGTCATGCCTTTTGGCTTTACCAATGCACTTTATACATTTGAAGGTTTGATGAATTCCATTTTCAAACCCTTCCCGAGAAAATTTTTGTTAATACATTTTGATGATATACTAATCTACAACAAGTCTTGTAAGGATCATCTTCAACATGTTGATAGGGTGCTCAAATTATTGGAGGAGAAACAATTATAAGCAAAAACCTCCAAATGTTTCTTTGGAGTACAGGAAGTGGAATATCCTGGTCATATTGTGTCTCATGAGGGTGTTAAGGTAGACCCTAAAAAAAATTAAATCGATTAAGGAATGGAAAATCCCCACAACCATAAAGTATCCGTGAGGATTTCTCAGTTTGAAAGGGAATTGTTGCAAGTTTGTTATGAATTATGGGAGAATAGCAGCACCTATAACAACATTATTCAAGAAAGATACATTTTCTTGGACTTAAGAAGCGACTAAGGCCTTTGAACATCTTAAAGAGGAAATGTGCCAAGTGTCGGTCTTAGCTACACCAAACATCACAAAATCCTTTTATTGTGGAATGTAATTCCTCAAGAAATGGAATTGGTGTTGTTTTAATGTAAGAATGAAGACCCATTACTTTTGAAAGTCGTCCAATCAAAGGAAAGTATTTACAAAAACCTATTTATGAGAAGGAAATGTTGGCAAGACTGCATGCATTAAAGAAATGGTGACCTTACCTAATGGGAAGACACTTCAAGGTAAAAACATATCATGATAATCTTAAATACCTTTTGGAACAAATATTATCTTCAGAAGAGAAACAAACTAGGTCGCAAAGATGTTGGGTTATGACTTTGTAATCATCTATGAAAAAGGGAAGAAAAATATTGTTACATATGCACTCTCAAGAAAGGATGAGGATGTGGGAGAATTTCTTTGTGCCCTTTCTATTATCCAACTAGATTGGATAACCCAATCAAGGGATGAATGGAAGAATGAGGAAGAAGTGTGGACACTCATTAAAAAATTGTATCAAGATCCCAGTACATCTGATAGATTTAGCTGAAAAAATGATTCATTATCATACAAAGATCACTTATACCTTTGTAATAATTCCCAACTGAAACAAAATATTCTTTTGGAATTGCACACGTCTCCCTTACAAGGGAACTTAGGATTTTTAAAAACTTCCAACAAGGTCAAGAAGGAATTTTTTGGGATGACCTTAAATCCGATATTCAAAAGTTTGTGGCAGAATTTTTGGCTCACCAACAAAATAAAGTTGAGACAATTAAGACCCCGGTTCTATTACAACCTTTATCCATTCCTAGTCAATGTTGGGAGGATGCTTCAATGGATTTTATGATAGGTTTATCCAAGTCTGAAAGAAAGAGTGTCATCATGGTGGTATTTGATAGACTTACCAAGTATGCACACTTTTGTGCATTAAATCATCCATTTAAAGCTAGTACAATTGCTACTAGATTTATGGAAACAATTCAAAATGTACATGGAAACTAAAATATTATTGTAACGACAGAGATCCCATTTTCACTGGAAACTTTTGGACGAAATTATTTTCTTATTTGGGTACTCAATTAGCTCATAGCTCATCTTATCATCCTCAATATGATGGGAAAACTGAGATAGTGAACAATTATTTAGAAGGATATCTTCACTGCTTTGTATTTGATAAAAAAACTCAATGGGTCAAGTGGCTACCTCTAGCTGAATGGTGTTATAACACTTCCTTCCACACTACAGTAAAAATGACCCCATTTATGGTGTTAGGTTCCTATACCAATAGGAATCATAATTTTGATTGACTAAGGTTAAGCCTTGTAATATTGTACATACCTTTGCTCTCTGCAAATGTTTTCCATATTAAAAAAATTAAAAAATGTAAAGAGGGTATGTCCTAAAAGAATAAAAAAGGGACAAAAAGAATGAAAATAGGTCAGAAAAAAGGAAATATATGAACCCCAAAAGACAAAAGAGACCACGAAAGTGTGCAAGTCAAAATGCCACTATTATTTACTTTTTATGCATAATAAATGATTGTGTGCAACTTGTTACTTATGCCATAATCCATGAATAGTCAAAATGTTTAAACTTGGATATTTCATGCTTTGAGTTTTATGTTTCATAGGTAGTGAATAAATTTTACCAAACAGTGTAATATTGGCAGATCATTAGATAGGTAGAATGAATAAAACGAGATCATGATTTTAACCTGAGCCCTTGGAGGATATAGTGTTAGACAGATAGTTTATTTTGTAAAGAAAAGAAAAGATTTACAAGGGTTTCCTAGTATAAATGCACCCAAATAAAGTGAAGAAAAAATGGTAGGATGAGTAAGTGGGTAAGTACTAGAAAGGTTGCAGAAATATCATTTCAATTGATGCATGAAGCACTTATGTCATTGTTTCAAATGTATCATTTAAATATGCATAAGTGGTAAAAAAACAAAGGCAATGGTTCACAATTTGTTTTACTTAACATCCCCTCATTAATTTTAACCCCCATGGCACTCACTAACTCCCCTTCCATAAGCAAAATATTAATACCTATAGTTGTTAAGTCAAAAAAGCTCAGAGCATTTCTCTGACTTCTGGTCGAACCGGACCCTCGAATTGATGACTTAAGAAGGAAAGGTGTTAAATTTCATCATAATTCATTCATCCCCCTCACAAAACCCCTTTTCCTAAGGTTATGTTATTTTGCCTAGGAAAACCCCTTTATAAACACGTTTTATGTACAAAATGTCCATGAAATACATTTATCCTAAGTACTAGGTATATGGAAAATACACAAATTTCATACACCTAGGCACAATGCCCCTTCCGCTCATTTCACTTCATATTAACGTTTTTAATTAAATATATAAATTTCCCGAAAAACTCACTACCCCGTATATATTTAACCCCCTTATATAAAATAGCCCCACCCATTATTTTATTTATAAACTATGTTAGTACCCCTTATCCCAAAAAAACTTCAAAAAAACCCGCCCTCAATCCTTAATCCTGTGTTAAAAGGTCCTTGATGAGATGAAGTTCTAAATTAATCTCATATCACCGATGATTAAGTCCCTGGGCCCCCCATCAAATCACATCATTCACCCCCATGCAACTCCCATCTCTTGATCATTGTTGATCATCCCTCCTCAACATCCAATGCCCCACAAGCATATTGGGTCGGCTTGATGTCCACCTTTTACCTGCCCGATAAGGTGGTTTTCCCCCTGGCCCCCGCCGCTACGTGTCAAGCACTGAATGGAATCAGGCGACCCCTCCTGAATACCACCGGCACCACAAAAGCAGTGCGATGGCTCTCCCAAAACCACTAACCTATTTTTAATGGAAAACCGTCACTGTTCATCAACTAGGTAAACCCACCAAAATAAACCGTTTTCCCTATAAAAGCACGTTTACCCCTCTTTTCACTTTTTTCATGTATTTCATCTTTGAGAACTCAGAAAGTATTTGCGAACCCTGAAAACGGTCGAATTACTCATAAACCTCTGTCATTGCTCCACAAACATGGCATATAGTCCAGCTCGTTCACCAATTCATACCAATACCGTATGAAACTTCGTAGCCACCTTCAACCACCCATTTACAGTCAAGTTTGCCAAAATTCCAGGTATTTAACCATGGAATGCTAACTCCATTGTCAAAATTCCAAGTTAATTCACCCTCTTTGATAATGTTAATTAAGTAAAAAGATCAAATTTACCTAAATTTTAACCCTGTGAGGTAGAAACCACTACAAAACCTCTGTTGCCCTAAAAACTCTAAATTACGCCACACACTCAAATCCACAAGAAAAAAGTATGGCTGCCTCAATTGAAATGGATGTGAGGCCTATCACTACACCTCATTTAGACCTATACCACCTTCCCCTGGCTGACAGAAACATCCAGATAAAAGATACCACTGTCACAGAGCTCCTGCTCAAAGTACATTGCCAAAGTAGGGACAAGTTCCTGAACCATGCTGATGAAATTGGCCTTTGGGAGTCAAATTTTCCCAATACCAGTTTCCCCAAGTCCACATTTTTCCTAAAACTTTGCATATGTGCTATGCTTGTTATGTCCCCAGTCACGGGACCATCATGTCTCATGACCAGAAGGTCCTTTTCACCATTACTGTTGAGTCCATCAATGAGATGTTGCAGCTCCAACCAGGGCCAAACCTAACTCCCCTCTTAATTAGAGACCTGTTGGACTTATATCCTAAACTCATCTCTGCAAAATTGGCCCAATTTCTCCAAACCTTCATCATAGAAGAGAAGCACATCCCTAAAGACCCCCCTCCATATGTAGCCGTTATATTTTCCCCTTGGGGCCGAAATATTGTAGCCATGATATTTTGTGTTTTGGGTTACTCCATAAGTGATTACATTGATGAAATCATCATGGCTTTCATGTCCATATATACCCGAGAACAACCTCTTGCAACCATTTATGCCTTTTCCACATTCATAGCCAACAAAATGCATGAGCAATTTACAAGAATGGTAATTGAAAGGGTTTTCAAGTACTCCTCAGTTTTATACCATATGTTCTTATATTATCAATGAGAGAAGTTCCCATTCACCCTTCAAAAGCTGGACACCAAGGGTCATCCCAGTTCAGTGATTTTTTGGACCCTATTGATCCACCGATACCAGTCTCCACACTCTTACTCTATTTTTATTGATTTATTTGTACACCCAGTCATGACAATGTTGACTGGAAGCCCTCCTCCAAGAATCATTCCATAAATAAAGAGATTCCTCCAATTATCTAAAGAGACCAAAGTTGGTGACTGGTACCTTTACCAGAACCATACAAAAATCAGGATTTATGGTTGCATGCTGGCACCATACAAGCTACCAAGATACCTCCCAATGAGGTTGTTTGCATTAGAATATTATAGGAAAAATGTAGATGAAATAAACTTTGTTAATGGCAAGAAAAAGGCTAATTTCAAAATAAATGACCAACTAGGCCCCTTCATATGCAACTCTAGAGAGGTTGGCCAAGAGGTAGACTTAATATTACAGAATATGAAGTTCCAAAGAAGTTTTGTCTGGAGATATGATCCTTTGAAATTCATCACAAAGAAGAGACAAAAGGTCAAGCTAGGACCTTTCATTCACCATCCCATACCTGAGATAGAAGCTTATGCAAATCAAACAGAATGGGTGGAAGGTACCCTAGTAGACTACGACAACACCAGAATAGATGTTGAGAATGCTCTTATTGATTTAAAAAAGCAGCTTGATGACAACTCTTTTCTGCAAGTACTAGAAAGACCAGAGAGTACCATGAGCACCCCTCCAGTCATGCAGACTACTTAGAATGAGGATAAGATCCCAAAAAGAAATAGAGAAGGGCCTTCCACTTTAGGTATGGCCACCTCTGATTTGAAGTAAGAATCAAATACGAGGTACAAGCTAAATCCAACCTCTGAGGAAGAATATACTGAAGACTTAGCTAAGGTCACTAATACAGGAGCAAAAAGAAGTAGGCCTGTCACCCCATCTGGAGGCATGCAAGAGCCTTCCACATCATAGAATCAGATGTTGGGAAGGTAGCTCAGTGTTGAAGTGTCTTCTTTTAGAATGTTAGGTGACAAAGACCGAGATATCAAGGAAATGTATAAAGAAATCAAGGCTAGAAATGAGAGGCTTAAGGACCAAACATATGCACAATATCTGAAGTTGACTCCTACCAATCAAACAAGGCTAATGTCAGCCTTTGACATTAAAGAGGGGAAGTTGTAGATGACCTTTATGAAGCCTACAGCCCAGCAACCAAAGATAGCATCATATTTCGAAAGGGTAGATTTCAAAGTGTTGGCAAGGGATATCCATCCCATAGACCTGATTGACCTACACAAACAGGTTGGAGAGGTGATATACTCCACCCTGACAGGTAAATCCATAGCTGCCCATCAGTTAGAGAGCTCCTTGAACAACATCTCAACACAATTCTAGTTGGAGAAGGCCTCCTCAGAGGCCAAGGGCACAAGGATCAAGTCCTTAGAGGACTTAGTAATTGAATTGGGACACGATCACAAGAAGAAGAAGGATGACATAGCTGCATTAAAGAAACAGCTAAAAATACCTCGTCTACAACATCCACTAAAATTGGAAGTTCTAGAAGCCCAGC